>JASPKZ010009502.1:0-105207 GCA_030220185.1 Diploptera punctata | reverse complement strand
TTAAACCGTTGGTCCCGAGTCTGAACATTGTCAGGCTCGTAGAAGAACTTTAAGGCTGAAGAACAGGGCTCTAACCAAAATTTACCAATCTTCATCATTCAAGTTCCTAATAACTTAGATGCCTACCAAATGTCTCATTAAGTCAGTACTAAGAAATTATGGAAAGTAAATTTGAAGGAAGAAGGAATATGGGACGACTGAAACTGCGTTGAATATAAAGAATTTGAAGGATCTGAGGAAGCTGAGTATCGAAGGATGATGGCTGATTGCCAGAGACAGAGAAGACTTGAAGATGTTTGAGAGGGAAGCCCAGGTTCGAATAGGGCTGTAGAGATCCTAATGGTGGTGATGATAATAGAAAGTTTTACATTCTTTTCTGTGAGAATATTTCAAAGAGAAGAAGTAGGATTATTTAATTGTAAAGCTAAACAATCCTAACTTCCTAATTAAGAAATCGAATAGAACAGTACGGCGGCGTTTCCATGAACTACGGACGTTATGTCCGCGGATGAGTGTGGTAAATACTTCAAACATCCCGCCTCTGTATAACGTAAAGTAAATCAAGTATAATTGTACTTGAATTCTTCACATGATATTTTCTCTTTCTTAAAATTACCAAATATATTTTGCCATAAATGTTGTGCTCTTAACAATAAGATTCTTTGCTATGGCAAAGGTGACTAATATAAGCCTATTGTCGCCACTATCTTCGTGAAGAATTAATTTGCCTTTTGTTGTTCTGAATATATCTTCCTGCCCTATTTTGCATTAAAATATCATAAGACAATGTTTATATGATATCGTGAAAGACTATCAAATACACATTCAATTCTTCATAGAACTTATCCTTATTTTCTGTGATGGGACCATGTACATTTACGATTGCAAAATCATGTCGTTTACCTTTACAATGAATGTATGATAGATATCCTATCACTGATAAACTTAATATCTCGGGCAGAGAAAAGGATCCTCCTTCGAACTTGTATATTAAAAAAAATCCTGATTCCTGACTACCTACTCCTGGTCATCTAACTTCCTGTAAAGTGACTATTACAAGGATAAAGGTAAAGTTATCCCACTAGAGGCTGTAAGAGATCCTTGAAGTAGTAATAAGTTAATGCTCCCACTTTTTCTAGATAATCGGCACTTGATGTCAGACGGGTTGTCAGCCCTGCTTGAAGCCCACTTTTACACCCAGAACAAGCGCCTGGTACTTATTTCCGTTAGAGGCTGAGTCGACTTCAGGAACCATGGTGCCAGCAGAAGTTTTGGGTCAGTTTAAAAATCATGACCCCACCGCATAGTGTGCTATTTTAACAATCTAGGGGGATTTAATTCAAAACTCCAAGGTTAATTAATAAAAGTGATATTTTGTAATTTACATGGAAACAAACCTGTTAGCATATATGTGTAATTATTTTGTTCCTAGGCATGCGCAGGGACTCATAAATGAGGTCTAAGCACAACAGTCACGCGCAGATGCGTAATCTGTCTTATTGAATAAGTTGATCAGTCGAGCTGCTTTGTGTAGAAAATAAAGTATATTTACATGTTATTGTGATGTTTATGTTTAGTTTAGGGTTCTGTAAGTTACGTAAGATAGGTCTCATCTTTTAGATTAACAAGGATGCTAATATGAAAGAAGACTTTTAACTGTGTTCCAATTTAAGTTTATTATCCAGATATTTTAGACTAGAACTTCCTTATATGAACGTATATGACCTTGTAATTGCATTATTTTTATTTATTGACATCCCTTCTGTTGGAAACAGAAGAGAAAATTGCGTGAATCTGCGTTTCTTTAACTTATTCTTCTTTGTTTCACAATGGTTCCCGGCACGCAATTTTCGACTTTTGTTCCGGAAATAATAAGAGGGAACATTGTAATGCAAAGTATGAATTTGTGTTTAAACAAATTAAGCATGCGCCAGTCTCTGATGTCGTTATTAAGAATTTAAAGGCCTACATGAGAAGTGTGTGTCAGCAAATTGAAGTAAGTGGAACAAATGTTATCGTCATCGTGGCAGATTCCTGGAAAATTATTCAAACTGGCTACAAGAAAATATTAATTTTCCCATGACCGATTGTCAATCTCTGCCTTCTACTTCTACAGATCAACCGCCTTCTAGTTCTGGGTAGGCCATCAAAATCATTCGAAGAATGTTATGAAAAGACGAAAAGGCGAAAGCTTAGAGAATTCGTTCGGTCAACAAGCCTAGAAGAAATATCTACTGCTGTTGAAATGAAGTTGCGTGATAAGGGAAAGTAAAAGACATCCCTTGCATCATCTTCACGAGGCACCAGAATGAAAAAGAGTCGACGGCTGTTTCTAGATAAACTGAAAAGTATATCAGCTGATCGAGCCCTAGCGATGATGATAGATGCCAATCTTGCAACTCACCAATATATATAAAGACTAAAGTTGAGAATAGGAAGTACATTCAGAACAGATTCAAGTATGAGACAGGCCTACTGGTAGATATGCCAACACAACAAGCAGGAAATACGAATATTGAAAACACTGCTCGTCGATTTTGCAGGAACACCGAAAAGACTGCCCAAATAACAGGTGTCAATTTTGAGCTAATTCGCCGTTTTCATGTCATATTAGAGACACTGAGTTGTGGGTTTTCCATTA
Source organism: Diploptera punctata (assembly GCA_030220185.1). NCBI lineage: Eukaryota > Metazoa > Arthropoda > Insecta > Blattodea > Blaberidae > Diploptera > Diploptera punctata. Next base: position 102,566 of record JASPKZ010009502.1, on the reverse strand, counting down.
GTGCTGGTGCTTTTGGAAAGTATGCAGATGAAACTAGAAACCTGTATTTGAAAGAATACAGTTGGTTTCATAGGTCTATGCCAAGTAGTGTGCACAAAATTTTATGCCACGGCAAGCTTGTTATTGCCTCTTTTATTCTTTCGATTGGTCAATTTTCGGAAGAACACAAGAAGCATGAAACACAGATAGTAGAAGCTATCGGGAACATTTCACAAGAAAAACTTCGAGGGTTGATACAAACACCGATATTTTCACAGACTTTTGATATCTTCTTATCCTTTCTTGGCCAACTTGAAGCATAATCCTAAAAGAAAACACGATATAATTACACAGTAAGTTCTCTCAGCACCTACTTTAGATACAGAGGCAACAGATTCCGATAAAAGTGACTCAGATTATGCAGATTAATATTTTTGTAAAACATTATTATCTGTCTTTTTTCCTTTATATGTGCAAAATAATGAGAATAAAAAATTCATAACACGTTTTTCCGTAAGAAATGGAAAAACAACTGTGTTTTTTGTTTGTTTTAATTTTTATAGAAAAAATACAATTTAGAAATCACAACGTACTTTTTAATAAATATAATACCTATTTTTAAAATAATGAAATAGAAAAAACTTAATAAAAAACTTAATAAATTTATATGTTCTTAGAAATAGGCCTATAAAATCATTTGTATTTTTTATATTTGTAAAATGATAAAAAATATGTTTTTTGTAAAAAAAACAGAATAATATTTAAGAATTTTTTATTTGATAAATAATGATAAATAATTCATAATTATATGTTTTGTATATGAAATAAAATATCATCTGTTCTCTATAATATATGAAATGTTTATATTCAAAAATATAATATAGAAAATATAATATACGTATGTGATTTTTTCATTTGTAAAACAGCGATAAATTAAAAATATTTGTTTTTGTAAGAAATGCAATATATTTGTATTTCATAATATATAATTCAATTATATATTACTCAAAATAATAAATTGAATGTTTTGGTAACAAATAGAAAATCATTTGTGTTAATTAATTTTGTAAAATATTGGGAATAAAATAATACATAACAAAAATTATTTTATGGAAAATAGGCCTATTAGTAGGAATAATTGAAATTGCCCAGAGCGTTATCCAAATAATACTATTACAAGTGGCATAGAAAGCAATAAAGACTGAAAAATAGTAAAATTATCGAGCTAAGAATTAGATCCCCCCTAGAATCGTCAAATATCACACTGTGCACCGGGACTCGAATCCTCGACCTGCAGGTTTGTAACATATTACCTTAACCAAATACGCTACGGCGTGGCCCCATACAAGGGTGATTTATCTAATTCCGGGTTAATATTTCTATTGCCCCAATATTATATTTATCTATAGTTCTTCTGCCCGAGGGAAGGTCTTTCACTGTAATCATAGCATTTTCATACTATGCTCTTTGCAGCTTTACTAAGGAATCATAGGTGTGATAGCTTCCCGTTTCTTTTCCACACCGGTGAGGGATGATGATGACCCATCCATAGTAATTCTGCCCGAGGACAGGTCTTTCACTGCAATCATAACATTTTCATGCTATGTTTTGTAGCTTTACGAGGGAATTATAGGTGTGGTAGCTTCCCGTTGCTTTCCACATCAGTGAAGGATGATGATGATAGCCGGATGACTTTTCGGGGACCGTTGGGCCCTAAGCTTCCTGACATTTGTCTTACAGGTGAGGAAAAACTCGAAAAAAACCATCACCCAGGAGCCTGTCCCGACCGGAAATCGAACCCTGGTCCTCTGCGTGACAAGGCAGCACGTTAGCTCGAGATCACAGCGGTGGACAATTATTTATATAATGTCCTAATATTCCATGTTCCTAGAAGCATGCCTCTGTGTTTGAAGCTTTGCATAGATCCCCTGAAGAAGTCCCCACCTAGAAGGACTTTAGACTATGGACTATCAGCCGCCTGCTGGCCTCACATCCACTGTGTTAATCACAATTGTAGAGCATCATTCAGCCAGTGTAGGGGTGACATGTGGTCAGCCCGTCGGGTCCCTCAGCCGTTAGAGCTGGTTTGCTCAATCTAGAGCCGTTACTTATTGTAGCTACCTGAATGCCTCACGATGCTGGGTGGATACCGGTCCCATACCGGAAAAATTCTTCCTCCATGCACGAACCAGCTCAAGTCCCGTAGCTCTATACCAAGGCTTCTTGCCTTAACCACTCGGCTACTGCGCGGGTCGGATGACTACTATATCTTCGGAAAGTTTTACTCCAGTGGAATTAATGTAAGCATATACCGTATATATATATATATATATATATAGGTGTGTGTGTGTGTGTGTGTGTGTGTGTGTAGGAAATAATACTATGAGGTTCATTTAAATTAGAGTTGTGTTTTTGACTCACCTCATATTTCTTGATTTTTATGCAGACCTAGGTTTTGTCGCTAATTCATTCATAATAAAATAAACGCTTAAAAACTAATCTAATTCTAGATAAACTTAACAAAATAAATCTTAAATAACAAATAGATATGAATTTCATAATCTTCGCGGCATTCTCGATGCGTTGTGTGGTATCAAGAATGCCGCGAAGTATAGCGACGAAACTAGGTCTGCATAAAAATCAAGCAATATGAGGTGAATGAAAAACACAACTCAAATTTAATTAATGTAAGCATTTCTTGACGATTGTATTTTTAAGCTGAAAGATGGTGACTTATTATTATTTTTTCTGCCATAAACATGGATGTAATTATTACAATCCCAGCTTCCGTGATCACAGAGTACGTTGTACTTACTCGTGTAGGCTGAGATTCTGGTCGTGCGAGTGCAATGAGAACACTGTGGTGGTTGTAGTGGCAGTAGTCAATGTAGCGTCCACAGTGGACGTGGTGGTGCGGCGTCCGTACAGCTGTCTGTAGTACTTCTCCTGATCACCGTAAATCCAACAAACTTTCCACCAATGACGACACATTAACACGTTGTTTGTACTCACTACATTAGCTTTGGAAGACATCGCGATATAATATTGCTATCAAATATCGATGTATTCAACTGCTCTCGAGCATCACTCTCTTCAACAATATAAACACTCCACTCGCTCTTCGACGCACCTGCAACGTCACTCAAACTCATAAATACAGCTGTCCAAATTACAGCAACACACCAAATTGGGAAAGGAATGAATTTTCGCGATAGTTAATTTTGAAATATCGTCACTGTGTTATCATGATACGTAGAATACTGAAGTTAAAATTTGGGAAATAGTTCACCGCTGTGGACTCGAGGTAGCGTGCTGCCTTGTCACGCAGCAGGCCGGGGTTCGATCCCCGGTCGGGACAAGTTTCCTGAGTGATTTTTTTTGGGGGGGGGGTTTTCCTCACCTGTAAGATAAATGTCAGGAAACTTTAAGACCCAAACATCATCTGACCATTATAATCATCATTATCAGATTCATTAAATTTAGGATTAAGGCCTGTCCTGGCGCATCATTACCATCTTCACACCTATCATATATCGTCGGTGCAGTATAACTCCGCCTTCCAGGCGCCCCAATCTCAGAAGTGGGTTACAATAACGCAATGCCAAGAGAGAATACTAGAATGTCGAAATGATAACGTAATGACATTGAATAAAAAAATGGGAAATAATATCAAACATAGACACTATGCGCATGAGTCACCAGACACATGGAATCACGCGTTGCAGCCAGCATATACAAGATATTGGGACGCGCGTTGTCAATCACAGGAGAAACACCCCAAATATATGTGCCTAATTCTGTTTATATTTATCAAGGTAAGAGTTTGATGTTAGTCGTATTAGTCATAATTCTTATCTTTGGTTCCGAGGATCGCGAGTTCAAATCCGGTCAGGATTGCTGGATTTTTTTAGGATGGAAAAATCCAAACAGCAAGACCACCACATGCGTCATCCTAGTAATACCTTAGTTGCCTGTTAGATGTCTCTTTTGGGTCGGTGTGTTGACTTCTGTGGGCCTAACTAAATTATATTTTGTATAATAACTCATAACAAAGGATAAGCTGAGCCTTAACAATGGGCTGTTACACCATTGTTTAAAATAGTGTTTGATCATATTTAGCAAAAATATATCGGTAGACCCTTTTCAAGAACTAATAAAATATATTTGGGAAGTTTATCCTGTAGTTTAGTTGGTTAACGTGATTTTAGTTAGTTATTAGTTTTTTTTAACTGCATTTAGTGTAGTTAATTATTGTGCAGAAAGTTATAAACTGTTAGAATAAAGAGGGGTTTTAAGCAAAATTTACCGATCTTTATCATCCACGCTTAGTTGTCTGCAAAATGTCTCATTGGTCAGTATGCTAACCACATGTCATTCATTACATCTATAGTTACATCGTAACTAAATTAATCTGGTTAGGAAACTTCCCACTAGGCACGTACGCAGTGGGACGAACGGGGCTCTATCATCTATGAAGTTGGCTACATTGTAACAAATCGAACTTTGGAAGTATGCACCCTATAAGAATATGTTGGCTATTCTGTTTGAACAATGCTAAATGGGTGTTTTTCATTATAGATATAGCCATTGTATCTTGGAATTACTTCATATTATTTTTTAATTCTAAGATATTTCTCATTGTTTTGGGGGAAACGATAATGGAAATAGTTTCCAACATGTGATAAGAATATTTTTGTAAGTACCAACCATTCACCGTGCGCATGCGCCAGCACATTGTCAAGAAATGTATTCAAATCATGTAAAAACATTTTAATTGGAAGTAAATAACTTTAAAAATTAACCTGAAAGAATAAAATTTGATAGGAGTTTATTAAGGTATTTAAAAAGCCACGTCACATGTTGGAAAATTGAGCCAAAATAAACAAATATTTTCCTTAGGTAATTATTCACACAATGTATCAATAATTTTAGCGTTTTTTTCGCTTTTTTTATTTCAGTTATATAGGCGGACACCTGACATAGGACCCCTTTACTTTTTTCTGTGTATTGCTTAAATCTGGACATTACTGTACTGTGAATCTAATGAAAACACTCACTTATACCCTGATAAATAACTCGCCAACATTTCCACTCTGTAAATTTGCCACTGAATACTAAAACATACAAGATTGTAGCACTTTAAACCGCGCGAGGTAATTAATATGTAAAAAAATATATCACTTTGGAATTTGTTGATCACTTTGACACACACACACGTGCAAGTTGCGCGCGCGAACTGTAACAAAACATCCGCACTGGCTGAGCCCACGCCTCACACTGACTTGTAGAGCCACTCTCTCTCTCTCTCTCTGACCACAACTCCCGACCGGTCTAAGAACTTCCACTACACTTTCTACCTCTCAAGCACAACTCACAGTAAATAGGTCTTTACCAAACGCGTTCACTAAGAAGATACTGTTTCAAAGACGCCGACTTTTATATTATTATTTTTATTAATTATTAAGTTATTAAATTGTTTTATTATCATTATTAATATTTTATTGCTATTATCATTATTATTATCATTATTATTATCATTATTAATTATTATTAGTATTATTATTATTATCATTATTATTACTGTTATTAAATTATTATTTTTATTATCATTATCATAATAATCATCATTAATATTATTATCATTACTCTTATCACCATCATCGTCATTATTCGTTTCATCATCATTATTATTATTATCATTATTATGACCACCACTGTGGTATCGGAGTAGTGTGTCTGCCTCTAACACAGCGGGCCAGGATTCAATCTCGTCGACTCAGGTTTTCTGGATTTTTTTTTTTTTTGAGTTTTTCCTCAATTGTAAGACAAATGTCAGGAAAGTTTAAGGCACAAACTGTCCCCGAACGTTAGCTGACCATCATAATCATTATTCTTAGTATTATATCCGCCATGTTTAGTATTAATGTGTATAAATGGTGTGTTTCGACTTAATGTTGTGTTGTCTCGGAGGGACACTCAAGGCTGATCACTCATTCTGGCACGACTACTTGTTTGGTGAAACCGTAAAATTCTATGGAGATTATTATTATTATTATTATTATTATTATTATTATTATTATTATTATTATTATTATTATTATCAGTCTGATAGTCTTATGGTCAGAGTTTCTGACTAAAGCTTATGAATCATGGATCCAATTTCCACACTTGTTACAAGAATTTTTCATTAAAGGGAATTGGTCGTCAAGAGGAAAAGTAGTACCGCAACTCGTTAAAAAACAGACATATCTGAATATCTTCTTCTTCCTCGGCTTTCCCCCACTTATAGGTTTGCCGTCTTCAGTTTCCATTTATCTCTATCATTCCAATCTCCCTCTTCCAAATCCCTATCATCCATTATAGTTCTGACGTAGGTTTTTCATTTCCATATTGGTCTGCCACGTTTATTTCTTCCAGGGGGTGACCATTGGTATATATTTTTTGGCCATCTTTAATTTTCCGTTCTTTGTACATGGCCATACCATTTAAGCGTTTGATTTTCAATCCTCTTAACAACAGATGTAGTGACACTCATTTCTCTCCAAAGGAATTCATTTCTTATTTTATCCTGTCTTGTTTTTTTTAGGCTTCTTCTAAAATAATCAAATTCAAGTGTTCTAATTTCATTCTTTTGTAATTCCGTCAAAGACCAAGTTTCGCTTCCATATGACAAAATATTCTGTATTATGCTCTTATAAATTTTCATTTTAGTTTCCTTTGTAATATTTTTATTTCAAATTATTCCATGTAATGTCTTAGTTGCATTTTTTGCCATTGCAATTTTAGCCTGTACATCTCTCTCACAGGTACCTAAGCTTGTAATTATTGACCCAAGATATTAAAAAAATTCACACTTTTTTATTTCCCTGTTTCAAGTATGAGGTCATCCACATCCTTTCCCAAACACATATATTCTGTTTTCTGTAAATTTATATTCAGTCCCCATTTTTTATATTCTTCCATTAGTTTATTTATCATATATTTCAAATCATCTTCATCCCCCGCAAAAATTATTTGATCATCTGCAAACAACAATGAATGCAGTACTTTTCCTCCTATAGGAATATCCATTTCAGAACATTTTTTTATACCATAAGTTAAGTGAATTTAATAATAATAATAATAATAATAATAATAATAATACTTTATTTATTCTGGCAGAGTTAAGGCCATAAGGCCCTCTGTTCCACTCAACCAGTACAAATACAAATAGATATTCGACAAATATAGATATACACTATACTAATTATAAACACTTAAAGATAGATATTCGACAAATATAGATATACACTATACTAATTATAAACACTTAAAGATACAATAAATGTAACAATGTAAATGTCATGTACAAACAACATTTTATAGGGTAATAACAATAATGATACGATAATAATAATAATAATAATAATACTTTATTTATTCTGGCAGAGTTAAGGCCATAAGGCCCTCTGTTCCACTCAACCAGTACAAATACAAATAGATATTCGACAAATATAGATATACACTATACTAATTATAAACACTTAAAGATAGATATTCGACAAATATAGATATACACTATACTAATTATAAACACTTAAAGATACAATAAATGTAACAATGTAAATGTCATGTACAAACAACATTTTATAGGGTAATAACAATAATGATACGATAATAATAATAATAATAATAATAATAATAATAATAATAATAATAATAATATAAATATGATACATTATACGGGAAACACCAATTAATATATATATCTTACACTGGATAATAATGAAGTCGAGTTTAGAGCAAATATAAATTTAGATTTCTTTTAAAAGATGCCAATGTCATTTGATACTATTAAAATTGTGGTGTTAATTAAGCCCTTCTTTGGTCTTTATCCATGGAGATTATACTTGCTCGTTATTCCATGTTGGTATATTGTTAGAAGATGTTCATACCATTCCTGTCTGCAATGCTATGTTATATTAAATATTCCTGTCACATGAAGCTCTTCTCGAACTTCATGATTTTTCATATGGAGTACGACATGGTACCTGATAACGCTCTTAGAAATCTCATTTCATTTCAATTGATTTATGATAATTATTATTTATTTACAGATGTTTCATGTTTACACATCTTTCTATATTTAAACTTCTATTTCCTTCTCCATTCGTCCACGAGTCCTATTGTTCTCGAAGTCTTCCTTCCTTTCTTCTTCCAGGTGAACACCATTTCAATGTTTTCTGGGTAATCTTCCTTCATGCATTCATCGTACATGTCCATACCAATTTAACTGGCTATATATTATATAATGTCCACCGCTGTGGTCTCGAGGTAGCGTGCTGCCTTGTCACGCAGCGGGCCCGAGTTCGATCCCCGGTCGGGGCAGTTTTTCTGGGTGAGGTTTTTATCGGGGTTTTTCCTCACCTTTAAGACAAATGTCAGGAAAACTTTAAGACCCAAATGGTCCCCGAAGTCATAAGGCCATCACCATAATCATCTCATTATCATCATCAACACCATCACCATCACCATAGCCTTCACCGGTGTGGAAAGCAACGGATAGCATGAAAATGCTATGACTCTAGTGAAGGACCTGCCTTCGGGCAGGATTACTATGGATGGATGGATCTTATATAATCTATTATTAAATATTTAATTTTCATTTTTTTTCTCGTATGATTTTTTTAAAATTTTGAACATCTTGCTGTTCTCCTCAAGAAATCGACTTCCATCGACGTAAGTTTTGCTGAATTTCCATACTTCAGACCTATATTTACATTTATAATAATAATAATAATAATAATAATAATAATAATAATAATAATAATAATAATAATAATAATAATAATAGTAATAGTTTATTGAAGTCCTGGGTGCTTCCTTAGTGGGAAGTTTCTTATCCACAATCATTTAGTTACGCTTATTTCCCTATAGGTGTCAGGATATGGTGTTAGTACTTCGCCTCTAGGCAACATCTAGCAGGTAACTAATGGATGGATGAAGGTCGAATAATTTTGGTCAGAGGAGTTTTTATTCAGAATTCATATTCTTTTACGAGCTGAAAATCTTCAGACTAGGAACCCGAAGTCCCTTCCGGGGTTGTTTCTCGGATTTTTTCATTCTAAAATTCCTCGACCCCGGCCGTGTTTGAACCCGCACTCCTCGGGACTAGAGGCAAGGGACATTGCCACTACGCCACGGACAACAACAACAATAACAACAATAATAATAATAATAATAATAATAATAATAATAATAATAATAATAATTAATAATAATGACAATAATAATAATAATGACAATAATAATAATAATGACAATAATAATAATAATAATAATAATAATAATAATAATAAACATATGGAAGCTTCCTACACGAAAACCAGAGTGAAAACGCCCAGTTGGTAGACCAAGAATGATGTGGGAGAATAGCATTAATCATGATTTAAGGAAAGTAGATAATTCAGGGGATTGAAAAACATTAGCTTAGGATAGGGATGTATGGAGAGATTATGTGCGCGCGGCCACGGATTCGATAGTGCCACTGACTTAGTTTTAGTTAATGATAACTATTATGTAATTTATAATAGTAACAATAATAATAATAATAATTATTATTGTTAATTAGTTTAATTTAAATGTGTATTCAGTATATGATCTTCTGTGTGTTAGATGATTACATGATTAATAATAATATCATTTCTTGTTAATAAACAACTAAGAAAATAGTAAACACGGAAGCAAAATTTTAATTATCCTAATGCAACTTCTGTGTTGAAGAAGCGAATGTCAGAGTCGTGTAAATATTACGAATTCAAATTTGTTTAACATAAAGAACATAAGAAGAGAATACATGGGAAATTATTTGTTGTCTACAATAAAGAGTTTGTTCTGTACAAGAAATGTCGGGCGGGAGGGGAGAGTGAGTGAATTTTATGACAAGTTCACTTACCAGATAATATCTTGAGCATGCGCACTCTACTGTCTTCTACCGAGTTACATATTTAAAAAAAGAAAGGCACCCGCTGAGATTTAAGACATTCTCTCGGTTTCTGCTAAGATTTAATAATAAGATTCTTATTCAAGTTAATAATACCTTCAAACCTGGCAAATATATGTACGTGGTGCACTTCTAAACACATCCACTTCCAGCAACACTTTTACAAATTTGCATACAGTTAGCCTGAGGCACTTTAACGATGTGTAGGTTGCAGAAATAATGAGGTAAGGGCTTTATACTACACTGTAGCAGTTCATTTGTTAATCAAGTTATAAAACTAAATTATTATCAGTGGCGTAAGAGACAACACGCACATTCTATTAACAAACTATCAACGAACCCTCGGAAAGCAAGGTTCATAAAAAGAGCAATAGGGTCAAGTAAATGCACCAAACAGACTGATGTATGTAATCGTCAGGGAAACATTATTCCTTGAAGACATAATGACCAAAATACATTACCAAGGACAGAAGCATATGAAGTAGCAATAGCAAAAATAATTATTGAGAGAATTAAAAAAATAAATTTATCAATTGAATTTCTAAGCTAAGAGATTTATCAGATGCAGAAGGAGAAATAGACACCGAAATCTATGGAAAAGATGTCATGATAAACAGACAAAGGATGAACAGCAATCAAACACAGAGGTGCGCCATTAAAGGGCTCGCGATATATGGATTCCACCATTTAATGTGCACAAACCAAAAGTTTCATCAAGTGAACGAACAATGTGTCTGCAAAGTATGCGCAAAAAAGTGTGAACTTTACCACTTCACAAGTGCAAAACAAGGATATGCTCCCTAAACGAACTCATAAACAATAACAAATAACTTTGAATACTCTTTGGAGTGCAATATTTACTTATTACGTATTATTAACTAGCTATACGAAATTGGTGCTGGGGTCTGTTTATATATTCATCATCATCAACAACAAGGATTAAGCCCAATGGCCTGTTCCGATCTCATTATAGGTCGAATTGTTCCTTCCATCTCTTCAATGGTCTTCCCAACAATCTTCTCCCTTTTGGTTTATAATTATACATTCTTCTTGGTATGCGCTGTTCATTCATTCGTAATACGTGCTGAAGGTAAGCATTTTGATAGTATTTTGTTCTTTCACAGAGATTAAATACATTAAGTTCTGTTCTCATATCTTCGTTTTTCTTTTATCGGTCCTTTGGTATCCTGCTATTGCTCTCAACATTTCCACTTCTGCAGTCTGTATTTGTTTACTATCTGCCTTGTCAACGTCCAGGTTTCACATTCATAGATAAGAGATAGAACTGCCAATACTTTGTAAAATTTTTAAATAGTTTATTTTCTAGTTTTATTCAATAAAGGGTGTTTAATTGTTCCACATGGATAATTGAATCGTTGTATTTAGTGTGTTTATCTAAATTTCTGTCATTACCCAAATGATATCCCAAGTCACTAAAATTCTGAACTTGGTCTATAATTACATTGTTTATCACTATTTGTTTATATAATAAGAACAGTTAAGTTTCGTAGACTGCGATGGGCAGCACGAATGGGGAATGAAAGAGGTGCACGGAAGCTTCTTGTAGGAAAACCAGGGGGATAGCGCCCAGTTTGTAGAGCAAGTATGAGGTGAGAGCCCAATTTGAGGGAAGTGAATTATACAGGGGATGATCTTGATGAAGATTTTCGGGCTGTAGGCTGTGGTCGTGAGGCTTGTAGTTCCCCGACGTTTCGCCAGAGACTGCGTCTGGCATCCTTAAGGGTTGTCTCTGTAGGCCGTGGTCGTGAGGCTTGTAGTTCCCCGACGTTTCGCCAGAGACTGCGTCTGTGGTGGTCGTGAGGCTTGTAGTTCCCCGACGTTGTCTCAAGACAACCCTTAAGGATGCCAGACGCAGTCTATGGCGAAACGTCGGGGAACTACAAGCCTGACGACCACGGCCTACAGCCCGAAAATCTTCATCAAGATCACCATAGCAACTCCGGCCGTGAAAGTCTACGTGAATACATTATACAGGGGATATTTGAAAACATTACCTCAGGATAGGGATGTTTGGAGAGCTTATGTCCACGCGGCCATGAACCTACGAATTCGATAGAGCCAGTGAGTTAGAGTTACTTATCAGTCCGCTTATAAGCAGTGTAGACTGATAATTTAGACTGCTAAAACTTGAAACCTATTACAAAAAAGTAGCACGGTCAAATAGTAGTTAGCAGTGTAGGACTCATATTAGGAGTATTATTATGTAGGTGAGTAATTGCAATGATGTTTCATATAATATCAACACTACCAATTTTCACTCCTAATAACCAGTTCTATTTTATGATTTAAGAGATACTGATAAAAGTAGTTAGCAGTGTATACAATTTAAAAATAATACAACAAAAATATATTGAAAGTAATTTCATAAAAAAATCCTTAAAAAGTTTTCTTGATTGTTGGACGTTTGTTCTTTTTTAAATGATTTTGATATTTTGATAATTATGCTTAAAAATAATATTGCAAAACAACAATGTAACAGAGCTACTATATTTTGGAGTTATGTGCAAATGCAATCCATATAGAAGGCCTTGAAATCCAGCAGAGAGAATAATTGAGGAGCTCAGAATAATAACGGCAGATCCCAAATGACATCGAATTTTGAGATAGAAGCATGACCGTGCAAAACTGTCATCTACCTTTCGTGTGATGAAGTATCAAACGAATTGGGATACGCCAAAGCTCTCATTTTCCACCTTTAAAACTTGTCCGTAGGGAATACGAACACATTATCAGCGTAAAAATGACTTATCCCAACTATGAGTGCTTTACTTTATGTCCGCTACACGTTCATGGCGTTGTAGTGAACGGTAGTGAATATAGCGCCGTCTGCAGATGTTATTCCTGAATCTCCAAAAGAAGGAAAGAAACGGGTGATAAAGATAACTGAACGGGTAATAAACACAAGAAAGTTGTGCAGAAATAGTGGTATATCATATATAACAAAAAAAATTCCATAGTAGTTCCAGAAAAAAAAACAATTGGATAAATGCTGCCACTTTCCCGATTCAACTTGCGTACCACTTCAAATTTTGTAATTTAAAAAAACAACGTTGATGGTGTTCCTTTGCTTTTACGTAAGGTTACATCCATTATTGTGAATCATGATAATCCTGAGATTGTTAAATTCGGTTTATGTTATTCTAAATCTGAGGTGTATCAAAAAAGTTAATTTTAGGAAAAGAGGTAAAAGTTCACATGTTTCATTGTTTAAGTTACAGCAGAATTACAGTGAACAGAGAAAGATAAAGAAAGCTAAATACAATGACTTGATGAAATTATTGAAATATATACAACCCATCTATCGTGATTTTTATAACGTCTTCGTCATGATGATGATGCTGATGATGATGACGAAAAATGTGAAGACTTGGCAATAGTGTTGGATTAGGTATTTGAAGATGTTAAATGAAGGAAAAGTCAATTTTACACCATTTTTTTGTTTTGTATATTTTTTGTTCTAATAACACAAAAATCAGGAAAACTATTAATCACAATGGTTCAAGAATTTGCACATAGACTTGAAATCCCTTAATTTAAATACCCAGAAAATATCAAGTCGTAATATTAACTACTTTCCACGTTTTGGAAAAAAAAAAACAGAAACTTACATTTATCTCAAAATGAACTTTGGTTGGGGTCTGCCGTTATTATTCTAAACGCCTCAATTGTTGTCTATGTCTTATACTCTTTACATTGAAGCGACACTGCTAACTGCTAGTGTAGCAAATTTAGCAGTGCAAGTTTGCGTTTTTGAAATACGATTTATTAGACTGCTAACTAGAGAATGCTAATAAGTAACTACTAAAGGTAGAACTTTTATCGAAACAGTTTCCTGGAAGTAAACATCAATAAAACTAAATAAATATGGTCACACATAGAAATAAATTTTATATAAATATAATGGGAATGGACAGTTAATAACAATTGGAAAAGTGGATTAATTCAAATGCCTGAACAAGTAACTTTAACTAACTGGCACTATCGAATCCATAGGTTCATGCCCACGCGAGTATAAAGCTTGTAACGGGAAGAAGTGGCGTGGTAATGCCGGGGCAAAGACTATAACACTATCAGGGTTGTGGATTTTCCCCGTGGGAATGAGGCGAGGAGCGAACTAAGGACACTGAGTACAATCAGAAGGCTTACCAAGACAAAAACTGGTATGCAGATATATCTTTATTATTTAAAATGTAGCACAATGGGCGATCAACTGTTCACTGTTCATACACTATCCTGAGAATGGATATAATGTTACTCCGGTATTTTTACTTCGGAATAATACAAGTGCTAATAGCGGTCGACACCGGACCAATTTTATTAATATTATGGCGAATCTATCGCGTTTTAAAACACTGGTGTTCACTCGACCCTAAGTAATTTAATATGTTGATATAACACCAGGATATTACAGGATCGCCTATAATGCGATAAGCACACTGATGCTTTTAAGATTAACTTTTAAATGTGCCGTTAGTTCCCGGCCTAACACTTTTCTAAGTGGCTAATAGGTCGCTCGCCTGCGACCGGCGAAATATACGAGTCCGCACTGCCGCGGGACTCAATCAAATAACCCTGCGCGGGCGTCTAACGTTATTTTCGCTCCGCTCGGGAGTCCTTCCCGGTGCAGACTACTCTCGATATGTTGAAATATATCCATACTCCTCCTTAAAAACACAATTTCCAAAACCAATATTTTCATTGGCTGGACATACAATTAACATATATGAAAAACGCCTTACTCGCAGAATAATATTTACTTATGGACTCTAATTGGATATTATGGTTCCCACTCTACTTAAACTAGAATATCGGGGAAATCATTGGTCCATGTATTTCCAGGGTGTATTTTTCACACGGTTGTGAGTAGTTAGCTAACGAAGACGGAAATCGGTCATTAATTTAAACAGAAAACAGATGACCATAGACTTTGGCTACTGTCTCCATCTCCATAGGGGGTTTGCTGGTCTTCAAACACCGAAGACTGGCCGTCATTTATCTTAAGGGAAGGATGACTTCCATAGCCGGACAAGGGACATTTCCTAGTCTCCAGCAGTGAGACCTTTTACAAGAGAACTCGGCTGTAAAACCATTTAAACTAAATGTGTTCATGTTCAAAACTTGAGATACAAAGACAGAAATGTCCTCATAGTATTTACTCAAGCGTAACAAATTCAGCAAAAGGTTCTCACGAAACCTTTTTTTTTTTTTTTGGACAGTGTAACTACATATTAATAAAGCCGTTTACACATGTAATAATAATATTAATTATTATTACAGTTATTTCTTGTAGAAGCTCTCCATGCATTCCTATCCTGAGCTAATGTTTTTCAATCATCTCCTGTATAATCTACTTCCCTGAAATAATCGTTAATGTTATTTACCCACTTCATTCTTGGCCTACTTACGGAGCGCTTTCTCTGTGGTTTTCCTACAAGGTGTTTACATGCCCCTCTTTCATTCCCATTTGTGCTACATTTCCGGCCCACTGCACTCCAAGAGACATAACTGTTCTTAATACATCTTGTTTTCTATAAAAATAATGTAGCTCACTGTTATACAGTCTTCTCCATCCGCCTGTCTGCTCATCTATTTGCTCCAAAAAATTCTTAAGAACTTGATTCTCAAATACTAGTAATATTTTCTCTTCCTTGAAGAATGAGTCCACGTTTCGCAACCATATAATATAACTGTGAGAATAACATATTTAGTAAAAATAATACATACAAGAATGGGGTGCAGAAAGAAATAGGCTCAATTTGCAAATGCATGATACTATGCATTACAGGGACTCTTGCCCTCCTAACTTATTTTAAATAACGTTAAACTGAATAAAATAAATATAAATATATATATATATATACATAAAACTGTTATTATTCCTATTATATTATATGGAAGTGAATCTCTTACTTTAAGGGATGAGAAAACATTACGAGTATTTGTGATTAAAGTTCGTAGGACATTTTTGAATCAACGAGAGACATAGACATGAGAATGGAGAATACTGCTTAACAGCAAATTAAATTATTTTTATGGGAAACCAAATGCAATAGGAATAGTTAAGAGTAATATACCGCGATGGACAGGTCATATGACACGGATGGGGAATGGAAGAAGGGCATGGAAACTACATATAGTAAACGCCCTGTATGTAGACCAAGAATAAGGTGGGGGATAACAATAACCATGATTTGAGGGAGGTGAATTATGAAGAGCATAATTGGAAAACATATCAGGATAGGGATGAATGGAGAGCTTATATCCAAGAGACCATGAACCTCCGGGTTCTATAGTGCCAGTGAGTTAGTATTCATTTCTGACGAAAGCTAATGAAATTTAAATGTAAACTTGATAACGTCACAATGAACAAGTATTGTAAAGCCTGAGCTCTGGATGCAAGACAGTTGTACTGTCGAGGATGAGCGCAATTACGTTTTACAACTCATTTTCCGGTGACGTTCTTTAAACAGACACCTGAGAGGTGTTCAACCTTTCTCATAGTCATAAAAGTTCATGTCCTGGTAAAATGCAAAGTGATCCCAATACAGGTCTTAAGAGGCGCTTGGGATAGAATAAATTTAAGTACAGTTTGGAATCGATAATTATTTTTTTCCAGAAATCATTATCTAATTATCATTTTTAATCAGTAAATTTAAAAAAAAGCCTGATTTATCCATAAAAATGAAAATTAATACTCTAGTTTTATTGATTCAAGTAAAAAATAATAACTTTCTGAGAGACACTAATTTCTCGTATTTATATAAATGTGGCGGACCGCACTGAAAACTAAATCATGCGTAAACTGTTATTATTAGGTGTATTGTATAATTCCACACACATTAAAGTAATTTCTTATCGCTAGCTTTCTTGTGTCTTATTTTTAGATTAATTAAAACAACTGATGTATCCTATAGGATACATTGTGAATTTAAGAGTTAATTCTTGATCGAAAAAAAATCACAAAAAAATAAAAATCAGATTGAGTAAAAATTCGTTATTTTTCACGTTGTTTACATAAAGAGAGAATATTAAATAGTATTAAGTTAACATTATTATCCTTATCTCTCGCTCTCCCTCTTCCTAATTATGACAATGATTATGGCTGCTAAGTTAGCAAACAAGCCTTTTTTTTTTCAGTAGTGCTAATAAATCCCCAATTATGTAAACAACTCAGCAAACAGTTTATTTAGTTTATTCAAACAGTGTGTTCACATTGTTTATAATATAAAACTTGAAGATAATATGCAGCGAAATAAAAACTTCTGCATCCGTGAAGTCTTTGATATAAATTCTGAAGAAACACTAATAAGTGCAAGAATTGTAAAAAAAAAAGTTCTTATTGGGTCTATGTGAGTATCATGAAACGCGAACTTGTCAAACTTACCTAAGAAGGAAATTCGCCTAAAAAAGTATTACAACCAGTGAGTAAAAGTAAATTTCGTCTATTTAACTTCACATTTCCGTTTTTAAGAAATATTGCTAAAAAATGGGATCATTATTATTGATCGGGAAGATTTTACTCAAAAATAATGATAATCATTTTTTTTTCAGCTGTTGTTCACAAAATAAAAATCACTCTTGATAAATGTAATAACATTATTAAAAAAATTAACACATACAAATTTGAATCCGATTTAATTTTTATTTATTTATTTATTTTTAATATGGATTTCAAATCTTGAAGTTAATATTTTCTGGACAATCGTCATGAGATGTCAGCTGAGTTGTCAACCCTGCGTGACGGTTTACTCCTAGATGGTCATTTCAGGCATAATCGAGTCACAGTATAGGTCTAAATCACCAATCGGATTTTATGAAATCAGGGACAGGTGTATTAATTACAATCGCTATCATTATTTAAATCCAAATTAACTGATATCTTAAGTTCGACACAATGAAAACGTTAACTGCATAACAACTATATAGAGCATTCCATTAATAATCATCTAGGAAGCTACTTACTTTATTTTATATCATTTTAATTTTATTATATTCTATGTTTTTGTTAGTATTAGCTAGTATTAGATCACATCTTCATTGTATTTTGTTTAGTGTGTATTTTAATAATATCTTAAAATTGTAATATGTATGTAATTTTTGTATAATTTTACTATTCGCTGGTTGAGTGGAAGAGAAGGCCTTATGGCCTTAACTTTGCCAGCTAAAATAAATTATTATTATTATTATTATTATTATAATTCGCATAAACAACAAATTTCATCGAGAAATCTAACTTGTCTTTAATTAAAGCTACAGTGTGTAAAATTAAAAAAAAAAAACATGAAAAACTGAACGGAAACGTTTCTGATTGCTGTGGGAGCTCTCCTATTTGAGATTGAGAACTGGTAGAGGTGTCTTCATGCTCTTTTCATGTGGTATACAACACATAAGGGTGGGAGTCAAAATCTGAATAAAAATTTAAATTATTTTTTAAAAAGCACCAATTTCACTGGCACTATCGAACACATAAGTTCAAGGCCGCACGGATATAAGCTCTCCATACATCCCTATCCTTAACTAATGTTCTCCAATCATCCCTTGTATAATTCACCTCCATCAAATCATGGTTAATGTTATTCTTCCACCCCAATCTTTGTCTACCTACTGGGTGCTTCCCATCTGATTTTCCTGCTATTAAGTTACCATGTCCCTCTTTCATTCGCCACATATCCTGCCTATCGCAGTGTACGAAACTTACATGTTCGTATTACAAACAGGTCATGCAGCTCACTGTCTTCTCCATTCATCTCTCCTCTCGTCTCTCTTTTCTCCAAATTTTTTTTCTAAAAACTTTATTCTCAAATTTTGGCTATTATATGCCATCAGTGATATTCGATCGGAAAACAAGAGACTGCTAGTGTCATGTTGGCCAACGTGATGAAACACGTTATCGCTAGAGCCAATTGCCAACATGAGTATCCTACTCACATTCTATCCCAGGAGTCCACCTGCATTAATGAATAAGTTAGTGCGAGAAAATGTGTGAGTTAGTTTTCACCAGGTTAGTTTAGCGTTTACTTATTTGGTTAGCGGGTTTTTTTGTGATAAGTTGGCTACACTGTCTCAGCAATGATAAATACATGTTTTATGTTGCAAATATGGGTTACTTTGAGCTGAACTTCTCACTTCATTTTACGGCATTCCTCATATTTTTGGGAAACAATAAACGTACATATTTCTGTGGGACCCGACATGCTGACCACACATCACCTCTACAATGGCTGAATGATTTCTGTGATTAGAATATGTGGCAGCAGCAGGCTGGTGGGCCAAGGACCTTCTAGGCCTGTCGCGTCGGGAGCTTTTAATTACTTACATATTGCAGCATAAATTGTGGATTCCCGGTTTTTTATTTGTATTTATGGCATAGAATCCCCAAAAATTCTCGTAATCTTTTCTCCTCCGTTAAAGCAAGAGACCATGTTTCATATTATCCAAATAATGGAAGAAAATTATTTTATATACTTTTAGTGTAACGTTTTTTGAGAGATGTTGAGATGGCATGACTCCTGTAATGAATTACGGCATCCATGCATGTTCTTCCGACAATCTTTGTAGATATGTTCAATTTTTTATGCAATTCAAGGGTAGTGATGGAAATATATTAAGAATGAGGAACCACCACTAATAGGGAAGCAAAGCGAATCGTTCAACATGGATTTTTAAGTTCAGGTAGTGGTGCACAACCTGGTGTTTATTGCTTTATAAATGAATGGAGAAAAATTCTCGGTATGTCTGACGTGACGTCAGGAATGTGAAACTCTACCTGTCAGCCAACTTGCAACCTAAAATACAGGAGTGTTAGTCTCTCGCGAAGGTCAGCAAAAAAGCGCTTAACTTACCTGCAAAATTCTGTAGCTATTTTATCAAACGGTTGAAGTACATATATATATATATATATATATATATATATAATATACACACACAATTTGTTCCTTCGTTTGTTTACTTGTATATAAATAAAAAAAATAACAAGTTTTATTGCTTATTAAGTCCCGCGCCACAGCCGAGTGGTTAAACCAAGATACCTTAACACAGGGCTACGGGACTTGCGCTCGTTCGAGTCCCCCACGAGGGAAGACATTTTCTCATGGAATTTTGGCCAGAATGGGACCAGTGTCCATCCAGCATCGTGAGGGATTTGATAGCTACAATAAGTAGCGGATCCAGGTTGATAAAACCAGCTATAACGACTGGGACACCCGACATGCTGAGCACATGTAACTCATATACTGGCTGGATGATAGTCTACTCCTGTGATTAACACATGTGGATGTGAGACCAGCAGCTGGAATGTAGGACAAGGGCCTTTGAAGCCTCTCGCGCCATGGAGTTTTTTTTAAATATTAGAAACAATAATAAAAAAATCATCTCTTCTCCCAGTTTAGGTAGTTGCACGTCCTACACACCATCAGGCCTTACAGTGTCGGGAGAGGGACTTTTTTTTTAACTTTGGGATCACACGTATAGATATTTGACATACAGGGCATCAGCTCAAAACCAAGGCCTTCTCCCAGACAATACAACATCTACGATGAAACACGGTCTTCACTCAAACATTCATAGTAAACATGCTGGTTATGATGATCACATGATGTTCGGGGACCGTTTGGGCCCTATAGTTTCTTGCCAGGTGACGATGAACCTATCACCCAGGAAAATTATCCCCAACGGGAATCAAATTCAGACCCTAGGGTTACAAGGCAGAGATGCTAACCCTGAAAACATCGGTGGACAACATTAATAAGTAACTTACAAAAACTAACTCACTGGCACTCTCAAACCCATAGCTTCATAGACATAAGCTCTCCACACAACCTTACCTCAAGCCAACGTTTTCAAATAATCCCCTTTATAATTTACCTCAAGATAAAGATGACAAGTTCAAGGATGAGTTCTATGAAGAATTAGAATGCTTATTTGATAGCCTTTCACGATATCATATGAAAATTGTCTTAGGAGATTTTAATGCAAAAGTGGGGCGGGAAGATATATTCAAACCAACAATAGGCAAATTCAGTCTTCATGAAGATAGTAACGACAATGGGGTTAGATTAGTCACATTTGCCACATCGAAGAATCTCATTGTTAAGAGCACAACATTTCAGCATAAGGATATTCATAAATACACCTGGACGTCCCCAGATGGAGAAACTTGGAACCAGATAGATCATGTATTAGTGGATAAACGCTGGCACAGTAGCATCATTGATGTTAGATCAGTTAGAGGGACAGACTGCAATTCGGATCATCATCTGGTCAGAGTGAAAATCAGACAACGGCTATCGCTTATGAGAGGAACGAACGCTAATGATGATTCTGTAAAATATGAATTAAAAAACTTGAAAAATGATGAAATGCGACAAGAATACCAAATCAAAATTGCTAATAGATTTGAAAGTACTGGAATCTTCAGATGACAATGTGGCAAACGAAGAAGAAACTGATATAAATAAGGAATGGGAGGCTATAAGAGATACTATTAAATTGTCAGCATCAGAAAGCATTGGCTGTTTAAAAAAGAGGCAAACAAGAAATGGTTTGATGAGGAATGTGTCGACATTGTAAAGAAAAGAAAGCTAGCAAAAATGAAATGGTTGCACGAGCCAAATGAGGTAAATTTAGAGCAATTGGGTAGTGTTAGACGGGAAACCACCAAGTTACTAAAGAGTAAAAAGAGGGAATATTTGAGAGAGAAGATTAATGATCTTGAAATGAATGCAAAAAATAGGAACATTAGAGAATTATATCAGGGAATTAGTATAGAGAAGAAGAGGGTTTCAGGCTAGAACAAACATAATTCGGAATGAAAATGGGGATATGATTGCAGATTCTAGGAGTATATTAAATAGATGGAAAGGTTACTTTAATCAGCTATTAAATGTACATACAGAACAGGACATTGAGGAGGATAAGTTACAGACAGCAGAAATGCTAGTCGCAGAACCAAGTGCATTAGAGGTTGAAATGGCGATTGAAAAATTGAAGATGTATAAAGCATCAGGTTCAGATGAGATCCCAGCAGAACTGATAAAATCAGGGGGAGAAAAATTGATGGACAAGATAGGCTGGTTGCTTAGTATGATTTGGGAAAAAGAAGCTCTTCCAGATGAATGGAAGGAATCAATTATCATACCAATTTATAAGAAAGGAGATAAAACTGATTGCAACAACTACAGGGGCATCTCATTACTTTCAACTTCGTACAAAATTCTAACAAATATATTAGTAAGCAGACTTACTCCCTATATTGATGACATTCTAGGAGATCACCAATGTGCATTTAGAAGAAACAGGTCTACAACAGATCAGATTTTCAGTTAAGACAGATTTTAGAGAAGAAATGGGAATATAATGGTACTGTACATCAACTATATGTAGACTTCAAAAAAGCATATGATTCAATTAAGAGGGAGAAGTTATATAGTATCCTGCTGGAGTTTGGAATTCCTAAAAAGTTAGTTAGACTTATACGAATGTGTCTAAATGGCACAAAGAGTAGGGTGCGTGTAGGCAAACAGTTTTCAGACACTTTGAAATCCAGAATGGGTTGAAGCAAGGAGATGCACTATCTCCTCTACTATTTAATTTTGTACTAGAGCATGCCATTAAATCTTTAGAGAATGAGGGAGGCTTACAACTCAATGGTATTAATAAGCTGTTAGTTTATGCTGATGATGTTGTACTACTGGCCGATAGCGAGGAGATACTAAAGGCCAACACGCACACACTATTGAGTAACACTAAGAAATTAGGACTGGAAATAAATATCAGTAAAACTAAATATATGGTCACACGTAGAAAATTCAGTATATAATGGAAATGGACAGCTAATGACAAATGAGGGAAATTTTGAGGAAGTGGCTGAATTCAAATACCTAGGAACAATAATCACAAATAGGAATGAGATGCAAAAAGAAATTAAACATAGGCTCAATTCTGGAAATGCATGCTATTATGCATTGCAGAGACTTTTGATGTCCCAACTCCTTTCAAAAAACGTTAAGCTGAAAATATATAAAACTATTATTCTACCAGTTATATTATATGGATGCGAAACCTGGACTCTTACTTTAAGGGATGAAAGGAGATTACGAGTATTTGAGAATAAAGTTCTTAGGAAAATTTTTGGACCAAAGAGAGATGAACAGACAGGTGAATGGAGAAGACTACATAACAATGAACTACATGGTCTTTATAGGAAGCCAGATATAATAAGGACAGTTAAGTCTCGTAGACTGCGATGGGCAGGACATGTTGCGCGTATGGGGAATGCAAGACGTGCATGGAAGCTTCTTGTAGGAAAGCCAGAGGGAAAACGCCCAGTTGGTAGACCAAGGATGAGGTGGGAGAACAACATTAACTATGATTTGAGGGAAGTAGATTATACAGGGAATGATTGGAAAGCATTGGCTGAGGATAGGGATGTATGGAGAGCTTATGTCCGCGCGGCCATGAACCTTCGGGTTCGATAGTGCCAGTGAGTTAGTTAGTTAGTTAGTTATAATTTACCTCCCTCAAACCATGGTTAATGTTATTCTCCCAACTCATTCTTGGTTTGCCTACTGAGCACTTTGCCTTCGGTTTTCTTACTTACTTAATACTTAATACAGGCTTTCCACTTTACAGCAGTTTGCCCACGATTCCTGCTTTCCTATACGGAATTTCCATTCCCCTCTTTCATTCCCCATTCGTGCTACATGTTTTGAGATTAATATAAAATTATGGAATATTCACCTGAAAGGTCCGTCTCCTCAACTTAATTAATCATTTAACTGTAGCGCTTTCGGGACTTGTCCCATCATCGGCAGGATTGAAAACTGGTGTTTCACTGAAGATATGGTAGAGGGGGTTGCATGTATTGGGTTCGTTTTCGTTTATCAGGCTGTCGTTGTTGTGAGCTGCTTTCATGAGTCTACGAGATTTAACTGTTCTAATTATATTTGGTTTACTACTACAACTACAACAACAACTAATAATAATAATAATAATAATAATAATGATAATCACGATATACCTAAAAGAAAAGTTCATGTGTCGTCTGTGCTAGAAGGGTCTTGCCCAAGTGGTTGTTGTTCTCACATCCACATGTGTTAATCACAGAGGTAGGCAATCATCCACCTGTATTACTCGTCCAAGTTAGGTCTGCACGGCTGAAGGAGAAATGCGTGTCGCTAGTGTCGACTAACTATTTCTCTATGGAAGGGAGAATACATAAACACCCGTGAAAGACCATTGCATGGTTGTTAAATTAGTAATTTAGTCGACAACTATTGAAGGTGTCGAATTATTTAAAATCACAATGTTTGTCATCCCTCTATTACCAGCCACACAACACAACACAGGGGACGTGAATCGAGAACATGTAATGAGTCAGGCAAAGGAGGGACAGCTCATTCCCCAGTAGTAATATGGTTGCAGGATTATTCATTTGGCCAACGACTACTGTAGGTGACGGATCATTTAAAAAGCACAGTATTTAGTAACATTCCTCTCCCAGTCAAACAGCACAAAACAAGGGACAAGAAGTGGCAATATAGTAAGAGAAGGAAGAGAATCAACAGCACATTTCTAGTATATTTTCCGCGTGCAAATTTAACTTGGGAGAGTAATTTAGGGGTGATTTGTGGTGAGGATGTAGAGCCCACAGATATTATACCTGGTTTTCTGAACCTTTGATCGATACTGATTGAAATTATCGAAATTCCGTCTCAAAGTGTCCGAAATGCTATAAGAAAAATACTTCTCCCATGGAGACTCGAACCAGCACACACCTCAGTCCTGGATGGAGTTAGCAACTGTGAAGTCCATGTGTTTTTAAATATATCACTACTTGAGAGATTAGACGCTATGTTAGGAGTGTCTAGATGCAGCTGGGGAATCGATAAAAACAAAAGCCGGTACTAGCCGGGATAATGAATATAAATGATGATGATATTTTGATGATAGCTGTGTTTACAGTGCTGACAATTCACAAACAAAGCCAAGTCGTTAATCACAGATCCGTTTACGAGCGACATCTGAGTGAATTTTCTTTTCAAGTACTTAATACAATCCATATACCGCAGTTACTTTATCTGTTGTGTCTACGTACACTTTTATTTAGTTTAGTATCCAACAATAAATGTGGATCTCTTATAAAATATTTAAAGAAGATTGTGCAATTTCTTGTCACGTCTGAAGGCTGTATACACTGACACAGAGCTACGGGACTTCCGCTGTCCCCATAACTAACTCACTGCCACTATCGAACCTGTGGGATCATAGCCGTGCGGACGTGAGCTCTCCATACATCCCTATCACGAGATAATATTTTCCAATAATACTATAATCTACTCCCCTCAAATTAATATTATTCTCCAACCTCTTTATTCGCTTACCTACTGGGCACTTTCCCTCTGGTTTTTCCATGCCCCTCTTTCATTCCCCATTCGAGCCACATGTTCTGTCCACCACAGTCTACGATACATATATATTCATTATATCTGGTTTCCCATAACTATCAAGTAGCTCACTGATATGTAGTCTTCTCCATTCGCCTTTCTATTCATCTCTCTTTGGTCCAAAATTTGTCCTAAGAATTTTCTTTTCAAATACAGATATCTGTTTCTACTCCCTTAAATTAAGAGTCTGTGTTTCGCATCCATGTTATGTTAATAACTGGGAGAATTTATGTATTTATATATTTTCAGTTTAACTTCTTTTGAGAGAAGTTTGGACAACAAGAGTCCATGTAGTACTAATAATAATAATAATAATAATAATAATAATAATAATAATAATAATAATAATAATAATAATAATAACAATAACAATAATGCTTTATTTCCGCTGGCAGAGTTAAGGCCAGAAGGCTTTCTCTTCCACTCAACCAGCGAATATTTTTTTATTCAATGCCCGAGGTTATCTCGACATTCCTGGCGTTCTCTCTTAGCATCGGCGTACATCAACCCACTACTGAGGTTGGGGTTCCTGAAAGGCGGGGTTATGTTCCCCCGATGATATTATGGATGATGATAGTGCCAGGAGAGTTCTTAATCCTAAACAAAATCTAAAGCGAATATGAATGATGATGATTAAGATGGCCGTTTGATGTTCGGGGACCGTTTGGTCCTTGAAGTTTCCTAACATTTAACTTACAGGTGAGGAAAAATCCCAAAAAATACCTCACACAGGAAACCAGGCCCGATCGGGGATCGAATCCGGGCCCGCTGCGTGACAGGACAGCACGCTACCTCGAGACCACAGCGGTGGACACCAGCGAATAGTAAAATTATACAATAATTACATACTTATTACAATTTTAAAATATTATTAAAACATAGACTAAACAAAAGTCAATGGGGATGTGTCTAATATTAGTATTAACCCATTCGCCTCAAAAGACGAGGTGGAGTCGCCGGCAATTAAATGGCCTTCAACTCAGAAGACGAGGTACACTCTGCTGTTAAATATTTTGCAGTATTTTGTACATCCCTTGGCAGGGTAATCTTTTGTTAACATTTATGAATATTACAGGAATGTGTTTTGGTCTTCAACCTTATTGTGATCTGAATTACCGTTATCTTTTGTTTGTTTTTAATGTCTGAAAATAGACAATATAATTGACAGTGGCTTAAATCCGGTTTTTGGGGAAATGCACTGAGCTTTTAAATCTGACGCGAATGGGTTAATAATACATAACAGCACGCATTTCAAGAATTGAGCCTGTGTTTAATTCCTTTCATCTCATTCCTGTTTCTAATTATTTTTCCTAAGTATTTGAATTCAGCCACTTCCTTTATATATATATATATATATATATATATGTATATATAAGTTATATATATATATATATAAGTTATATATATATATATATATATAAGTTATATATATATATAGGGTGTAACAGGACCTCACAGACAAAATGATAGGGATGATAAGGCCATGCAGAGAGGATCATTTTTTGCGAAGGAACATATAGTCGCAAACACGTCGTTTATGAGTTATGCGCAGATGAAGGTGTTCACCATAATGGGTCGGAATTGAATACAAACAATTTTACACTTATAATTTTATTGAAAAATACATGTTTTACGTAAGTGTTCAAACAGCTGACCCCGTGCATGTTTGATATCGTCGCAGCAACGATCGGCCAGCCAAGCATGGCAGGATTCTTTTTTACGTCGTCAAAACACTTACTGTTTTAACACTTATTGTAAAAAATGTATTTTAAATAAGATGATACGTGTACAATTGTTTGTATTCAATTCCGACCCTTACGGGTGAACACCTTCATCTGCGCATAACTCATAAATGACGTGTTTGCGACTACATATTCCTTCACAAAAAATTATCCTCTCTGCATGTCCTATCATTCCTATAATTTTGTCGGCAAGGTCCTGTTACACCCTGTATATTAGCCATGGCCATTTTCGATGGGATCGGTGAAGAACTGTAATTTTTAAAAAATATTTTCATGCGAAAGACCTCAATTTCTTCATTCCTTCGGAATTCGCTAAAAGAAGAGAGTTCACCCTGTAGAGCGGACGGATTCAAGAACAAGGTTAATTGCAGGAAGTGACTTGTGCAGGTGGTCACATTTCACAAACACGCCGCGCAGCGCCGCACTTCCATCGCTCATAACGAAATTTAACACTCTGCAAAGTAACCGAGGCCCACGCTTCTAGATCTTTACAACGAAAGACAATGGCCAACTTAAGATTAATATACAAAAGAGCGCAAAAGTATTTTCTCCAAGGGATACCAAATACTACATACAACAGTATGGTACAAGGAAGAAAGACAACGTTTTATATAATTTGATATTTTTATGCACGAGTCAACAGACGAGGGTACCATACGTAAAAAGTCTCTGTTGGTGATGATGAAGTATTATTAGGTGATAGCGAGGAGAAATTGTTGCTAGAAATAAACATAAATAAAATTAAATATACGATCACACATAGAAATACATCATATATGCCTAATGGCAATGACAGTTAATGACAAATGAGGGAAATTTTGAAGAAGTGGCTGAATTCAAATACCTAAGAACAATAATTACAAACAGGAATGAGATGTAGGAAAAAAACATAGGCTTAATTCTGGAAATGCATGTTATTTATTACAGGGATTCTTGTCGTCCCAACTTCTCTAAAAAATAATTAAATTGAAAATATATAAAGCTGTTATTCTTCCTGTTATATTAGGCTTATATGGATGCGAAACATAGAATCTTACATTCAGGGATGAGAAAAAATATGGGTATTTCATAATAAAGTTGTTAGCAACATTTTTGGACCAAAGAGAGACGAACAAACAGGTGAATGGAAAAGGCTACATAAAAGTGAGCTACATGATATTTATGGGAAAGAAGATGAAATAATAACAATTAAGTCTCTTAGACTGCGATCGGCAGGACATGCGGCATCAATGGGGAATTAAAGAGGGGCATGTAAACTCCTTGTAAGAAAACTAGCGGGAAATCACCCGGCAGATAGGCCAAGAATGAGGCTGGTGAATCACGTTAACTATGATTTGAGGGAGGCAAATTATAGGAGAAATGATTGGAAAAACAGGTTAGGTATGTATGGAGAGTTCATGTCCGTGCGGCCATGAACTTGCAGGCTCTAGAGTGCCAGTGAAATTCTTCTTCTTCTTCTCCTTCTTCTTCTTCTTCACTTCACGGACTAGGCAAATTGCCTGTTCCGCCTCACAGTTGTTCTGTCCATCTTTTCACTGGTCTTCCTATATTCCTTGAACCTCTTGGCTTGTAGTTAAATGCTGCTTTTGGTAACCTTATTATATTCATTGAGTTAGTTAATAACAATAACAACAACAACACTAACACTAACACTAACACTAACACTAACACTAACACTAACACTAACACTGACACTAACACTGACACTAACACTAACACTAACACTACTACTACTACTACTACTACTACTACTACTACTAATAATAATAATAATAATAATAATTTTTTTAAACTGGCTTTATTCAGTATGCCCCATTACATAGCGTAACACTACACACTATGTTTGTACTTACATAAAATTAATTTGACATTATGGCTTTTGTTTACATGTTGGTAAATAATTTAACTTAATCTGATATCTGCCTATTTGGTAATACAATATTTACAATATATACAAAGTTTGTATGGTGATACAATTTGTTTATAGGGTGCTAAAGTCCATGTTTCTAATAAATTTGGAAAAATGCTTTAGGTGTCTTGACATTAGTTGCTGCTCAGGTACTGGCCATTGTGCTTTTTCCAGCTCAGTCGCCAGTTTCATCTCGTCCCGTTGTGTTCGTAGTTGTGGACACCTGTAGAGTAGATGTTGTACGGATTGTTCCTCTTGAAGACAGGTACAAGTGGGATCATCTATTGCGCCAATCCTGTAGAGATATGCCTTCGTTTTGCCGTGTTCACTTATAATTGCTGTAGTTGCTGGATTAATAGGGATGTTTAGTTTCATTCTGAGGATGACAGAAGGAAGGAATTGTTTGCATTGGGAGCCTTTGTTTGTGTTGTCCCATTGTTGTTGCCATTGCTGAAGTCCTTCTTCCTTGACAGCACTCACGATTTATGTTTTCGGTTGTTTGGTATATACTAGGTTTGTGCTGTTTTCAAGAGCAGCTTCTTTTGCATATTTGTCAGCTAGCTCATTCCCGATGAATCCTGCGTGCGATTTGATCCATGAGAAATGTATGACCCATTGCTGTTGTTTAAGGCTTCTGAGTTTGTTGTGTATTTGTCCTATTAGAAAATTATGTTTGAAATTGTTTCTTAATAAATCTAATGTTATTAGGCTGTCCGTATAAAGGGCGATATTTCTTTCCCAATGCATGATGTCCAGATCGGGTAGGGCTTCCAATGCTTTTAAAATTGCAATCTGTTCAGCCTGATTGTTGGAGCACTTATCGTGCAGTTTGGCTTTAATTCTGTGTAATAATACACCTTGTTTGTAGAATACTGCTGCTGCTGCTGCTCCAACCGTGCCTTGTATCCTACTTCCATCAGTGTATATTTATAGATTATACATATTGTTTTTATTTACATCCTCTATGGTTATTCTGTCGGCTGGATGGGGCCATGTACTTTTTTGGAGTGGCGTGTCAAAATCCACGCCGTCTAGTGTCATTCCATGTGTGATTCTGTGAATTTGTGTTGCTTCGTTAATAGTTATGTTAATAGGTTTGACACCAGCAATTACACATGAAGCTTCAAAGGACAGTGTTTTGTAAGCCTTAGCTATTTTGACGTTTATTAATCTCTGAACTCTCTGCAGTTTGTGCAAGTTCTTCTGCTTCCTTATGGCATGTTCCCAGACTGGTGATCCATATGTTAGAATAGGTACGATTGCACCATTGTAAATAGTTCTTAGAGCTTTGTGGCCTAGACCCCATTGCAGTTGTGCTGTTTTGCTCAGCATATTTGTTAGAAGTGACTTCCCGGATATATAATCTATATGCTTATTGAAATTGAGCTTTTGATCCAAAAATATACCTAAATATTTTAGTTCTGTTCTTTGTGTAAGTTTCCTGTGATTTAAGTAGATATTAATAGGTTTTTTGCCAGATTTTCTTCTCCGTGTCATTAGCAGACCTTTTGATTTGCTGTAATTAAACTCGACTTTGTTTTTTACCCAAGTTTAAATTTTCTTAACGTCAGAATTTCCTAAGTTTTCAGCTTCCTTATTGCTGCTGCCTCGAGTGAGAACTAGAAGTTTGTCCGCGAAAGCAATAATTTTGGAATGGATGGAGAATTCCTGGCTGTGCAGAGAATTTTACATCACATAATAATAATAATAATAATAATAATAATAATAATAATAATAATAATAATAATAATAATAATAAGATATGTAATAACATATATGAGATTATTAAAGAGAATTAATTATGCAGTTTATCTTGATGGAAATGAACATAAATTTATGCAGACACACGCTTATTTATTGCAATATAACACACAGTAAGATGTCTAAAATGAATCGCATTCCAAACTCCTTATTGGCTGCCGTGTCTTTTAATATCTTTTTCATTTGATTTAGTACCAAGTTTTAATTTACGGCCAATTTATTCATGTCCCGCGCCACAGCCGTGCGATTTAAGGCATGATGCTTTAGTGCAGAGCTACGAGATTTGAGCTGATTCGAGTCCTCATGTGGGAAGAAGTATTCTCATAGGATTTCCGCCATAACGGGACCTGTTCCCAATAAGAATCATAAGGAATTTGGGTAGGTACAAGAATTATTATGATATAGGATGAGAAAATCAGCAATCACGACTGGGGGTCTCGACATGCTGAACACATCAGTAATGCATTGGCTTCATCAGGCATTCCTAAAGCGGTCTATATCAAACCCCAGGGATCGACTCAGCTAAAACAAAAGTGAATAACACTGTGTCAAAAACTAATTTGATGTTGATGAATTCAATATTAGAAAGGCAGGGTGTCTACCCAAAATAGAAAAAAAATAGTATGGGTTCTGCGAGACAAAAAAGTTTAGGACCTCTGTCTAGATAATCATTCTAACACTAAACTCCATGGCGCGACAAGCCTGGTCTACCAATCGGATGCTGGCCTAACATCCACACGTGTTAATTACAGAGGAAGGCGATCATCCTGCCAGTGTAGTGGTGATATGTGGTCAGCATGTCGAGTCCCCCAGCCGTTACAGCTGATTTCCTCAACCTGGAGCCGCTACTTATTGTAACTAAGTAACTAACTTTCACACTGACACTATCAAACTCGTAGGTTCATGGCTTGACGGACATAAGCTCTCCATACATCCCTATCCAGAGATGTTTTCCAATCATTCCCTATATAACCTACTTCCCTCAAATCATAGTTAATGTTAATCTCCCACCTCATTCTTGGTCTAACAACTGGACGATTTCCCTCTGGTTTTCCTACAAGAAACTTCCATGCACGTCTTTCATTCCCATTCGTGCCACATGTCCTGTCCATCATAGTCTACGAGACTTAACTGTTCTTATTATAACTGGCTTCCTATAAAGACCATGTAGTTCACTGTTATGAAGTCTTCTCCATTCCCCTGTCTGTTCATCTCTCTTATGTCCAAAATGTTTTTATTGTAGCTATCCAAATGGAGAGCAAATGGTTGGTACGACCTCGAGAAGGGTACAGATGCCGACTATGTATACCTTAATAAATCTCGAGAAATGCCACTGCCACTTTTTTTAGCAGCTCTGCCAGCAATTCCTAATCCTACGTTCCCGTCGTGCTCCCTGACTGCAGTCGTAATAGACTGTAGCTAACAGGATGGGACGAAAGGCGAGTTCTCAGCGCCTTAAAACTGAGACCTGTCGGCTAAGGGAGCAAACCCTAAAAAAACCCAGGTCCTCCGTGTCTGGGGGTTAGGCGTCAGGCTGGCAACCTGGCCCTGGAAAAAAGTATATCGCTACGTACTTCAGTAAAATATGTCAGCCGGATGGATTTAAATATGACAGACTTAAGCTACGAAAACGGACCTTTGCTATTGGCACATGGAATGTTCAAGGCTTGAATACTAAAGAACAAGAAGTAATAGATGAGATTACAGCAATGAATGCAGATATTATTGTGCTCTCAGAAACAAAAAAGAAAGGGAAAGGACAGGAAAAATTAGGAAATTATACACATATCTGGAGTGGAGTACCAAAAACTAGTAGAGCAAAAAGAGGTATATCCATTTTGATAAAAAATAAGTTGGTAAAAAATATAGTGTCTTGGGAAGAAATTGATGAAAGAATTATTAAATTAAATCTCAAACTTTTTGGGATAGAGCTTATAATAATAGGAGTATATGCCATAAATGAGGATGCAACAACCATAGAGAAAAATGAATTTTTTGACAAACTGTCAGAAATTTTGGACAAAATAAAAAAACATCAAGAAGTAATAATAACAGGAGATTTTAATAGTCGAGTAGGAAGTAGAATGAAAGATGAAGTGATTGGACCATTTGGGGAAAAGATGGAAAATGACAATGGAGATAGATTGATAAGTTTATGTAAACAACATGGCTATATGATAATGAATAGTTTCTTCCAACATCGGGAAATACATAAATACACATGGGAACAGTCAACAAAAAGTCTCAAATCAATAATTGATTATATAATTGTGAAACAAAAACGTGATATGATAGTGAAAGATGTTAGAGTGTATAGAAAACCAGATTGCGGAAGTGATCATTATATGCTTTTGGGAAAATTCATATTAACAAGTAGGAAAAAACAAAATATTGAAGTAACGGAAGACAGAATAAATACAACCCCTTTGAATGAACAAAGATATAAAGTAAGTTTACTCTATGATGAGAGTATAAAAAATCTTTTTGCAATCAAGATTAAAACAAAAACTTAATTTAAATGTAAATAAATCTGCAATGGAAATGTATGATCAACTAAAGGAAAGTATACATTCAGCAGCTTTAGAAGCACTTGGGACAGAAAATCTAGAAGTAAAAAGAAATAATGAATGGTTTAATCACGATATTAAAAAAATAGTAGAAGAAAAAAAAGAAAGCACGGATGAAATGGTTATCAGATCACTCAACAACATCTCGAAATGAATATATCACTTTAAAACATAAAACAAAGGTGGAAGTGAGAAGAACAAAAAATGAGTACTGGGATAATATATGCTCGAATATAGATCATTCGATTGGATATGCTAGATCCAAAGAAGCTTGGAAAACATTACAAAATATCAGGAAATCAGAAAGAAAGAAGATAAATATTCAGTTGATAAGACCATCAGAATGGATGCAACATTATAAAGGTTTACTTCAAGAAAATAGAAATGAGTTTCAACTTCAAGATACGGATGTAGAATATAAATTTGACACTCCAGAGATAACAGAAGATGAAGTAAAAAGAGCTTTGAAAGAGGCAAAAAATGGGAGAGCACCAGGACCAGGAAATATTCAGACGGAACTCCTAAAACATGGAGGAGATATTTTAGTAATATTTTTAACAAAACTTTTAATAAAATTGAAATTGGAGACGATATCCCAGAAGACTGGAATTTATCGTACATTACTCCTATTTTTAAAAAAAGGTGATAAAAAACTGTGTTCCAATTATAGAGGTATAAGCGTTTTACCTTCAACAGCTAGGATTTTTAGTAAAATTATAAATTTTGAACTTAAGGAGATAAAAGATAACTTAAGAGAAGAACAATGTGGATTCCGGAGTGGAAGATCATGTATTCATAATATTTTCTGTATTAGACAATTACAAGAGAAAATCCTAGCAAAAAATAAAGAACTACATATGACCTTTATTGATTTAGAGATGGCATATGATAGTGTACCTCGACAATTGTTATGGACGGCAATGAGAAATATGAATATCTGTGATAAATGGATTAATATTGTTAGGAGGATCTATAGTAATACAAAAGCTAAAGTAAAAATACAGAATACTTTAACAGAGGAATTCACAGTGAATAAAGGCCTTAAGCAGGGATGCAGTTTATCACCAATTCTTTTTAACATTTATTTAGACCAGGCTCTTAACTTGTGGTATAAAAATGTTCTGAAATGGGTATTCCTATAGGAGGAAAAGTACTGCATTCATTGTTGTTTGCAGATGATCAAATAATTTTTGCAGGGGATGAAGATGATATGAAATATATGATAAATAAACTAATGGAAGAATATAAAAAATGGGGACTGAATATAAATTTACAGAAAACAGAATATATGTGTTTGGGAAAGGATGTGGATGACCTCATACTTGAAACAGGGAAAATAAAAAAGTGTGAATTTTTTAAATATCTTGGGTCAATAATTACAAGTTTAGGTACCTGTGAGAGAGATGTACAGACTAAAATTGCAATGGCAAAAAATGCAACTAAGACATTACATGGAATAATTTGGAATAAAAATATTACAAAGGAAACTAAAATGAAAATTTATAAGAGCATAATACAGAATATTTTGTCATATGGAAGCGAAACTTGGTCTTTGACGGAATTACAAAAGAATAAAATTAGAACAGTTGAATTTGATTATTTTAGAAGAAGCCTCCAAAAAAAACAAGACAGGATAAAATAAGAAATGAATTCCTTTGGAGAGAAATGAATGTCACTACATCTGTTGTTAAGAGGATTGAAAATCAAACGCTTAAATGGTATGGCCATGTACAAAGAATGGAAAATGAAAGATGGCCAAAAAATATATATAGCAATCGTCACCCCCTGGAAGAAATAAACGTGGCAGACCAAGATGGAAATGGAAAACCTACGTCAGAACTATAATGGATGATAAGAATTTGGAAGAGGGAGATTGGAATGATAGAGATAAATGGAAACTGAAGACGGCAAACCTATAAGTGGGGGAAGGCCGAAGAAGAAGAAGAAACTACCCAAATGCCTCACGATGCTGGGTGGGCACCGGTCCCATACTGGCCAAAACTGTATGAGAAAATTTCTTCCCCCGTGGTGACCCGAACCTGCGCAGGTCCTGTAGCTCTGCGCCAAGGCATCTTGCCTTAACCACTCGGCAAAGGCGCGGGACAGACGATCATTCACTCTGTGATTAACACATGTGGGTGAGAGGCCAGCAGCTGTCTGCTAGTACAACAGTCTTCTAGACTTGTGGTGGTATGTAGTTTATTTTTATATGAAAATTGCCTGATTTTTTTACGTCGTTCCTTAAGAGTTCAGATCGTTGCATTTTAGAAAGCCTATATTTCAATTCAAAGTATATCCCCTTAAAAATAAAACTTTATGAATCCAATTAAAAGTCTTGGATCCGCCACAAATTGTATAAACTTGTCCACAATTAAAATAATATTTATAAATTCACTTCACAACTAGATATGAAAGGGTTGCTTAAAACACTTATTTCAAGTTTTAGTTTTTTTACGTGTTGTAAAACAACGATACGGGACTTACAGCTTTACTTCCCTTCCGAAAGAAGGCATATCTGTCTCTTTATCTCTCTAAACTCCTACATCTCGAAATAAGGCAAGGGAACTCCTTTGCGAGACTTATTTTTAAGTGTAAGTAACGTGATCCCATTCTAGACAACCGGCTCTAGATGTCAGCCAGATTATCAGCCCTGCGTAACTAACACATTTACCTCCAGAACAAATGCGTGATATTTTCGTTAGAATCTGGGTCGACCCCAGGACAATGGTGTCGTCAGAAGGTTTATACCTGTTTAAAAATTCTGACCCCTACCGCTGACTCGAACCTGGATCTTCTGGCTTGTAGAATATTGCCTTAACTAACTACGCTACGGCGTGCCCCTCGAAAGTTACTTAATCAATGCTACTTTAATTACGCTTATTTCCGTACAGATGCCAGTGACTTACAAATGGTGAGTTCATCGCCCCCAAAAAGACACCTAGGTGACAACCAAGGTACCACTTGGATGGGAAAGGTCGATAATATATTGTTGAGGGGATGTAATTTTTCTCGGAGTACTTCTATGAGCCCCAACATCTTCATAATCGTCACCAATTACATAAAATCCACCCTCCACTTAAAAGTAAAGTGATCCCACAACAGACCCGGAGGAACCCTTGGGGTAGGTCGGAGGTGTCAAGGACTCCGCAGCTTTTTAATGACAATCGGCACTTGATTGTCAGCGGGTTTGTACAACCCTTACAAGTGTAAGACAAATGTCAAGAAAACTTTAAGGCCCAAACGGTCCCCGAAATTATATGGCCATCGTAGTCATCGTCATTCATATTCATCTAAGGTTAAGCTTAGGATTAGGGACTCTCCTGGTGCAACATTATCAACATCATCACCCATCATATCATCGGGGCAACGTAACCCCGCCTTCCAGGCGCCCCAACCTCAGAAGTGGGTTACAAATACGTCATGCCAAGGGAGAACACCAGGAATGTCGAAAGACAACCTGAGGCATTTGCAAAAGTATATATATATATATATATATATATATACCCCTATGTCCCGCATCAGTACATGGGAGCTCCCCAGCGGGAGTTTCTTAACCATGCCAATTTTTATTTACCTTCAGATGTCAACGAGTAACATGTGGATAGCACATCGCCTCAATAAGACATCTAGTAGGCAACTGAGGTAACTATTACTTGGATGGACGAAGGTCGGTTAAATTTTGAACAGATGCATTTTTATTCAGACTTGCGATTATTTTACGAGTCTGAAAATCTTCAGACTTGGGACCCACGGCTTACAGTCCCTCCCGGAGGAGCTGTCCCTTGAATTTTCCATCCATTGACCCCAACCAGGTTTGAACGTGCGACCTTCGGGATTAGAAGCAAGGAACATAATCACTAGACCACCGCGGCCGACACTCAGGTTTTTCACACCCTTAAAAAATCAATCGATTCTGCCCAGAGTTAGAACCCAAGATCCTTGGAACTAAAATGAGGCATGACGAACAGAGATGAAACCTCTCCTTCCAATAACACGAGGTTGGTTAAAGCTTCAACCACACAGTAGAGGAGACTCTGAACAGCGCAGCGGTCACATGTAAACAAGAGCAGGATTCACACTTGCAAAGTGTTCTTCCATTGAATATAAAAGTTGCGCACTGACTGTTCGGGGCATTTGGAGTAAAATATAACTAGCGTAAAGTTATTCTGGATACTGTTTAGTAATCATACCGTACAGAAAACAATTCTCTTCCCTCTGACGTCAGACACAATGGTCGCATTAACAAGACACTGATATCGTGTTTACGAAGGAATTGTTCCATCTGTAGTGAAGAAATATCAGGCTGATAACTAGTCCACTAGGACCGACTGACAAGAACCTGGTGTCCTGGACGCTGACAGCCGCCACTATTATACTGCAAGTTGAACTCGCCATTCTTACATCACGCAGCCGAGTTGTTATGTTTGACCTTGAAGTTTAAAGAACTCCAGCCAACACAACAGCTATTCGTGCTCTTAACATCTCGTGTTTATTCCTGAAGTGTTATCGTATGGCATCGTAAGGGGAATTTTAAAAAAAGTGGCTGAATTCAAACACCTAGGAACAATAATTATAAACAGGAATGAGGTTCACAAAGAAACTAACATAGGTTCAATTCTGGAAATGTATGCTATTATGTATTACAGGGACAATTGTTGTCCAACTCCTTTCAAGAACGTTAAAATGAAAATACATAAAACTGTTTTTTCTCCCAATTATATTATGTAAGTAATCCCACCACAGGCCTCGGGAGGCCCTTGGGGTAGTGGGAGGTTAAGGCTCCCACTTTTTCTGGACAATCGGCACTTGATGTCAGCCGGGTTGTCAACCCTGCGTGACGGCCGCCTTTACCCCCAGAACAAGTGTCTGGTACTCATTTCCGTTAGAGGCTGAGTCGACCCCAGGGCCATAGAGCCACCAGAAGGTTTGGGTCAGTTTAAAAATCCTGACCCCACCGGGGACTTGAACCCTCGACCTTCCGGCTTGTAGCGCAGTACCATAACCACTACGCTACGGCGTGCCCCCCAATTATATTATATGGATGGGAAAAATGGACTCATACTTTAAGGGAGGAAAGGAGATGTCGAGTATTTGAGAATAAAGCTCATAGGAACAATTTAGGACCAAATATAGATGAACGGGTAGGTGAATAGAGAAGACTACATGACACTGAACTTCATGGTCTTTATAGGAAGCCAGATATAATAGCAATTAAGTCTCGTAGACTCCGATCGGTAGGACATGTGGCACGAATGGTGAACGAAAGAATGTGGATGAAAGCTTCTTGTAAAAAAAAAAACAGATGGAAAACGCCCAGTTGGTAGACCAAGAATGAGGTGTGAGAGTTACATTAATCATGATTTGAGGGAAGTAGATTATACAGGGGCTGATTTCAAAACATTAGCTCAGAATAGGGATGTATGGAGAGCTTATGTGCGCGCGGCCATGAACCTAAGAGTTGGATAAAGCCAGTGAGTTAGTTAGTTAAATCAGATCGAAATTTGTATCTGTAATTTTTAATATTATTTTATGTTTTTTATTAATAATGATTTTTATTTTCTGATCACAGCTGAAAAAATCTAAATCATTATTTCTGACCAAAAAGAGTTATATTCGATCATTAATAATGTTCATTTGTGACCAATATTTGTTAAAATATTAAACATGAAGTTTGATTGATAACATTTGTACCTTTATTCAATCATTGTAATTTTTTAGCGAATTTCCTTGACAAGATGGCGTTCCATTTTTTAAATAATTTTTGTATTTGTGTTTCCTTCAGAATTTATATGGAAGTCTTCACGGATGCACGAGTTTTTAATTCTCCTCATATTATGTTCTACTTGTAGATTATAAACGATGTGAACACGCTGACAATCAGCAAAAAACGGTTTGCTGAATTCTTTACATAATATTGAACACCAGCTAATGCCCGGCGTGCGCTGCTACACCTAAATGAATGACGTGTTTTTACATTTAGTTGATTAAGTAAAGGGATAAATAAATATAAATTTATATCGTAATTATTTTAGATACCCCGTGCTGATTACCCGGCGTTGCCCGGGAATCTACGCATCCCGATGTACTTGGCATAAATGAGCTGAAAAACAAAATTCGTTATTTTGAGTTATCCATAAAAGAATAGTCGCCGTGCGCTGCTATGCTTGCCCGGGAATCTAGTTATTTCCATCTTCTTGGCATCAATGAAAGACAAAAATGGTTATTGTGAGTTATCCTTAAAATATAAACATTTAATTCTGTGTACAATAATTTTGTGTATTTGTTATGGTTTACGCAGCGTAAGCCATTTAAGCTTACAAAAAGCGACATTTTTTTCACGTTTTTTCACTACAGAAGGTGATTTTTAAGGGTGAAGGGCTTGAGCATTAAAACTCTCGTATAACTTATAACCTTCCTGGGAAAATCCTGAACATTTTGCAAAAAGCCCCATGACAATCGGATGAATGATATGGCAGCACGTGTTGCCCGGGAATCTACTTACCCGATCTCCTCGGCATCAGTGAAAGACAAAAATGGTTATTGTGAGTTTTTCCTAAGAGGACTTTTTTGTAGAACTTTTTGAGATATTCAATTCTGTGTACAATAATTTTGTGTATTTGTTATGGTTTAGGCAGCGTATACCATTTAAGGGTAAAAAAGGAACTTTTTCACGTTTTTCACTACAAAGGGTGCTTTTTTTAAGGGTGTGGGAGTTAACTTAATATTCCAAAAAAACCATAAACAACGTGAGAGAGAATATAATTTTTATTCAGTCTTTAATTTTTAAGTGAATTTTTTTCGATCTAGAATTAATAATCATAATTTTTAATTGAAATAAAAGTATTGCTCTGAGAGTTGTCATTATTTTACGTGAATCAATAAAACTAAAAAAAAACTGAATTTTATTTTATGCATAAATCAGGCAAGATTTTTTAAATTTAATGATTAAGAATAATGATTAAAATAATTAAAAAAATTAAGATAATAATCCAACTAATTTAATTTATAAAATTATAAAACATCATGAATTGTTGAAAAAGAAATTATCGATGTCAAATCGTGAAGATAAGCGTTTTTGCGAATATTAAATAAATTGAACTATTTTATCTTCTGAAACACATTGTTAATTCCGATTCCGATTGAGGGTCTTTCCACTTTTCAGCGGTTGCCCTTTTACCAGCCGGCTGCTGGCCCTTCACATCCACATGTGTCAATCACAGAGGTAGATGATCAACAGCCAGTGTAGGGGTGACATGTGGTTAGCATGTCGAGTCCCCCAGCCGTTATAGCTGGTTCCTCAACCTGGAGCCGCTACTTATTGTAGCTACCCAATTGCCTCACGATGCTGGGTGGGCACCGGTCCCATACTGGCCGAAATACCATGAGAAAATTTCTTCCCCATGGAGACTCGAATCAGTGCAAGTCCCGTAGCTCTGCGCCAAGGCTTCCTACCTTAACCGCTCGGCTACAGCGCGGGACCATTGTTAATTTAATGGTTAATTATATTTTACGGTATACATTGCGACGAACCAAACACAGATGTTGCTACAGTCAATTTTTATCAGGTAAACTCATACTTCTAATGGTCGGATTTCGCTGAGACTTGGACAATACCTTCTTCAGTTTATTTTAAAAGTATATACTGAGGTTTGTTGTGAAACATCGAAAGTAGAGTGCTAGGGCGATTTTAAATTTTCGCTTCAGATGAACTCGTACACCTAATTGTTTGATTTTGCTGTTTAACGAACTAGACCTTACTTTTTTATTTCATTGTTATCTGCCAAGTTAGATTTCGATGAAACAAAAATTGCGGCCGTCAAAGCGTTAACGGCGACACACACACAATATATATTGTGTCATGGAATTGGATGTCTACTAAACAAGATTGGTGAAGATCTGTAAACATGTTCCTGGGAATATCCTCAATAGCTCCAATTAAATGTCTACTAAATAAGATTGGTGAAGATCTGTAAACATGTTCCTGGGAATATCCTCAATAGCTCCAATTGGATATCTACTAAATAAGATTGGTTAAGATCTGTAAACATGTTCCTGGGAATATCCTCAATAGCTCCAATTGGATATCTACTTAATAAGATTGGTTAAGATCTGTAAACATGTTCCTGGGAATATCCTCAATAGCTCCAATTGGATGTCTACTAAATAAGATTGGTGAAGATCTGTAAACATGTTCCTGGGAATATCCTCAATAGCTCCAATTGGATGTCTACTAAACAAGATTGGTGAAGATCTGTAAACATGTTCCTGGGAATATCCTCAATAGCTCCAATTGGATATCTACTTAATAAGATTGGTTAAGATCTGTAAACATGTTCCTGGGAATATCCTCAATAGCTCCAATTGGATGTCTACTAAATAAGATTGGTGAAGATCTGTAAACATGTTCCTGGGAATATCCTCAATAGCTCCAATTGGATGTCTACTAAACAAGATTGGTGAAGATCTGTAAACATGTTCCTGGGAATATCCTCAATAGCTCCAATTGGATGTCTACTAAACAAGATTGGTGAAGATCTGTAAACATGTTCCTGGGAATATCCTCAATAGCTCCAATTGGATATCTACTTAATAAGATTGGTTAAGATCTGTAAACATGTTCCTGGGATTATCCTCAATAGCTCCAATTGGATGTCTACTAAACAAGATTGGTGAAGATCTGTAAACATGTTCCTGGGAATATCCTCAATAGCTCCAATTGGATATCTACTTAATAAGATTGGTTAAGATCTGTAAACATGTTCCTGGGAATATCCTCAATAGCTCCAATTGGATGTCTACTAAACAAGATTGGTTAAGATCTGTAAACATGTTCCTGGGAATATCCTCAATAGCTCCAATTGGATGTCTACTAAACAAGATTGGTGAA
The DNA here is from genome assembly GCA_030220185.1 of Diploptera punctata. Lineage (NCBI taxonomy): Eukaryota > Metazoa > Arthropoda > Insecta > Blattodea > Blaberidae > Diploptera > Diploptera punctata. The sequence goes on along the minus strand of JASPKZ010009502.1, from coordinate 60,275 downwards.
GATCTGTAAACATGTTCCTGGGAATATCCTCAATAGCTCCAATTGGATATCTACTTAATAAGATTGGTTAAGATCTGTAAACATGTTCCTGGGAATATCCTCAACAGCTCCAATTGGATGTCTACTAAATAAGATTGGTGAAGATCTGTAAACATGTTCCTGGGAATATCCTCAATAGCTCCAATTGGATGTCTACTAAACAAGATTGGTGAAGATCTGTAAACATGTTCCTGGGAATATCCTCATAGCTCCAATTGGATATCTACTTAATAAGATTGGTTAAGATCTGTAAACATGTTCCTGGGAATATCCTCAATAGCTCCAATTGGATGTCTACTAAATAAGATTGGTGAAGATCTGTAAACATGTTCCTGGGAATATCCTCAATAGCTCCAATTGGATGTCTACTAAATATGATTGGTGAAGATCTGTAAACATGTTCCTGGGAATATCCTCAATAGCTCCAATTGGATGTCTACTAAATAAGATTGGTGAAGATCTGTAAACATGTTCCTGGGAATAACCTCAACAGCTCCAATTGGATGTCTACTAAATAAGATTGGTGAAGATCTGTAAACATGTTCCTGGGAATAACCTCAACAGCTCCAATTGGATGTCTACTAAATAAGATTGGTGAAGATCTGTAAACATCTTCCTGGGAATATCCTCAACAGCTCCAATTGGATGTCTACTAAATAAGATTGGTGAAGATCTGTAAACATGTTCCTGGGAATATCCTCAACAGCTCCAATTGGATGTCTACTAAATAAGATTGGTGAAGATCTGTAAACATGTTCCTGGGAATATCCTCAATGGCTCCAATTGGATGTCTACTAAATAAGATTGATGAAGATCTGTAACCATGTTCCTGGGAATAACCTCAACAGCTCCAATTGGATGTCTACTAAATAAGATTGGTGAAGATCTGTAAACATATTCCTGGGAATATCCTCAACAGCTCCAATTGGATGTCTACTAAATAAGATTGGTGAAGATCTGTAAACATGTTCCTGGGAATATCCTCAACAGCTTCACTTGGATGTCTACTAAATAAGATTGGTGAAGATCAGTAAACATGTTCCAGGGAATATCCTCAATAGCTCCAATTGGATGTCTACTAAATAAGATATACTAAATAAGATATACTGAGGTAAACATGTTCCTGGGAATATCCTCAACAGCTCCAATTGGATGTCTACTAAATAAGATAGGTGAAGATCTGTAAACATGTTCCTGGGAATATCCTCAACAGCTCCAATTGGATGTCTACTAAATAAGATTGGTGAACATCTGTAAACATGTTCCTGGGAATATCCTCAATGGCTCCAATTGGATGTCTACTAAATAAGATTGGTGAAGATCTGTAAACATGTTCCTGGGAATATCCTCAACAGCTCCAATTGGATGTCTACTAAATAAGATTGGTGAAGGTCTGTAAACATGTTCCTGGGAATATCCTCAACATCTCCAATTGGATGTCTACTAAATAAGATTGGTGAAGATCTGTAAACATGTTCCTGGGAATATCCTCAACAGCTCCAATTGGATGTCTACTAAATAAGATTGGTGAAGATCTGTAAACATGTTCCTGGGAATATCCTCAATGGCTCCAATTGGATGTCTACTAAATAAGATAGGTGAAGATCTGTAAACATGTTCCTGGGAATATCCTCAACAGCTCCAATTGGATGTCTACTAAATAAGATTGGTGAAGATCAGTAAACATGTTCCTGGGAATATCCTCAATGGCTCCAATTGGATGTCTACTAAATAAGATTGGTGAAGATCTGTAAACATGTTCCTGGGAATATCCTCAACAGCTCCAATTGGATGTCTACTAAATAAGATTGGTGAAGATCTGTAAAACATGTTCTGGGAATATCCTCAATAGCTCCAATTGGATGTCTACTAAATAAGATTGGTGAAGATCTGTAAACATGTTCCTGGGAATATCCTCAACAGCTCCAATTGGATGTCTACTAAATAAGATTGGTGAAGATCTGTAAACATGTTCCTGGGAATATCCTCAATAGCTCCAATTGGATGTCTACTAAATAAGATTGGTGAAGATCTGTAAACATGTTCCTGGGAATATCCTCAACAGCTCCAATTGGATGTCTACTAAATAAGATTGGTTAAGATCTGTAAACATGTTCCTGGGAATATCCTCAATAGCTCCAATTGGATGTCTACGAAATAAGATTGGTGAAGATCTGTAAACATGTTCCTGGGAATATCCTCAACAGCTCCACTCTTTCGCAATTCGCTTAAATCTAGGAAAATAGAATACGTAAGCTCTTACTTTAAACTTGATAGTTGACGATGTAAGCTGCAGTGCTGTTCTAGAGTTGTACTATGTCGCTTACCTGAAACAAAAATAAGAGAAAATAGTAATATGTGTGATTATGAAGATAACAGTCTCTCTCCACAGCACTTCCTCTTTTTCTACTTCTTTCACAGTAGCCTCTGTCCGTCCCTGGAATTCCCTCCCTCAAGATTCAGAAGTTGCCGCACACTTGACACTTTTAAGTCACCCTTATACAATTACTTCTTCTTAAATAATTAATTTTTCCCCTGAACTACATTTATTCTATGTCATCAATACTATTTTTTCTCATTTCTTATACATATTATATTCAATTCGTTAAATCTAGATTAAATGAAAATATATTATAAATAATAATTATATTCTGGATATACTATGTAATATTCTTGATTATTAAAATTTAGATGTAAGAATAATTTTTGTAATTTTTTTCCTAAGCTGTGTTAGACAAGGCTTTAACTCTGAGAGGTAAAATAAAGCTATTATTATTATTATTATTATTATTATTATTATTATTATTATTATTATTATTATTATTTTTAAGAAAGGTCACCCAGAAAAACATTGGAATGGTGTCCACCTGAAAGAAGTAGGAAAGGAAGACCTCGAAACTCGTGGAGGCAAGAAATAAGAACTGGAATGAGAACACTAGGACTGGAGGTCATGGAATGCATGGACAGAGACGAGTGGAGAAGGAAAATAAAACTTTAGGCACTGAAAGATGTGTAAACATTGATAATCTGTATATAAATAAATAAACAAATAAATAATAATACTATTATTATTATTATTATTATTATTATTATAATTATTATTATAAACTTCTGTGTGCAAGGTACTCTCTATTTCTAGAGCTAACCGCATCCAGTTGAACGCAGGTCTGACTGACGAGGGTGAATTGGTATAATTCTTGTAACGATCCACTTAACATTTTTAAATTTGGTTCGTCCCACGCCGTGGGCGAACATTTTAAGGCAGTGGTCCTTCTTTTAATCAGGGATACACCTTGAGGATATCAAACTTCACATGACCCATAAATTAAATTGGTTCACTCTAATCACCGTTCCTTCCTTCTTTCTTTATTTTTCCTAGTTTAACCTCTCACTTCCTGCAGGTACATTTAAAAGTCGCACGGCACTGGCTTGAACACGTCCTGTCGGAAAAGGATTCTAAATCCTTATCACACAAACACATACTTTTTTTATCACCACACAAGGACATGAAAGGTCTCCCTAAATTAGTGATCAGCTCAATACCAGCGTCACTTCCGAGACAATACGAACATTTAAGTGCCTACATCCCAAAATATTGTAGAATATGAACAAAAATTATGCAATTTAATTGAAACTCTTACAGAATGTAGAAGTGTCAGTTACCTTTATTTTGTTGAATTACTGACTAAATTTTATTAGAACATAAAACTCAAAACATGTATTTTGCAACTCCTCCTATATGCACTACATTCACAATAATTACATGTTCAAATAAAATTGAAAACTTCACAGATATTATTATTTTACTCTCATTCTGTAAAAGATGATGTCATTCTACAGTTACGTCAGTTACTGGTATAAAACGGAACATTTTAAATACAATTATTAAAGATAGACATTCCATATTTTCTGTTAAAGAGATTGAAATGTATATATAAATGTTATGAAGAGAAAAAGTACTACTAATCTGAAGAAAAAATATGTTTCAATTGTTATGCCAGTTGCCATACAATTAACCTAATGACACGCGAGACCTGCAGCAGGCTGATAGACCAAGGACCTTCTAGAAATTACATTCTTGGATCATTACTTGTAAATCACAGTGTAGTTTTATTATTATTATTATTATTATTATTATTATTATTATTATTATTATTTCTAACAATGTGACTTTATAAATGGACTTGACCAGGAAGTCAATTTGGTTGTATGAGAAACAAGTGACAGCTGACCACAAGCTTCACTTCATCCCGTGGTAAATGTTGTCCATGTCAGAGGTCAGTCTGCTCTAGGAATTCCATGCTCCCACCATTTAAATAAACATGCATTTAATTAACAATAGCACTTCCTTACAAGTCAAGTAACGCTCACTTCCATTATACTTTTCTGGGAACAAAGTGCCAATCCAACTCAAACACTTGGCCAATTGATCCCGTCTTCCATTGTATCGCTATACCTCTTCCGGGCTAATGTAATCAAACCAGATGTGTGACTGCATTTTCATTGACCGAATAACAGTTTTAATTTTAGGTGAGTAAGAAAATATAGTTCGCCTTCTAACACCCAAAATAAAATAAATATATAATTCATAAGAATATACATAATCTAGCACATGTCTACGTAAGTTAAAGAAGATATCTTAATTCTTTGAAGTTACAATTTTAATACATTTAATAAGCATTGCTATATTCTTACGCACGCGCAATGTGGAATACGCTGGGGTTTCTATTGTTTCAAAATGTAACATTTTCTGTAGAATTTATAAAGCATTCCCGGGATTTTGGCTGCTTTGGCCTTCTCACCGATCTGCAAGCAGATCGCGCGATAATCTATGCTAAGAGAGAATACCAGACAGTAGAACTGACAACGTGGTGGCAAATAAATAAATAAATCTTCTAAGCCCAATTACGTGCTCTCCCCCTATAGGAAGAATTTAGTTACACTTATGTTCGTATAGATGTCATTTGAGTGGTCCGTGGTCAGCGTTCCGCCTCATACTGACATCTAGGAAACCAAGGTAGTACGTACTAGGACGGGAAAATTAGGTAAATTTTGCTTAGAGGCCTTTTCATTCAGGCTTAAGGATTTTTTACGAGCCTGAAAATTTTCAGACTCGGGACTCACGGCATAAAGTCCCTTCCGGAGGACTTGCTCCTTGGATTTTTCCATCCTACAAAAATCCATCGACCCCGGCCAGGTTTGAAACCGCGACCCTCGCGACCAGAGGCTAGGAGCATAACCACTAGTCCACCGCGGCCGACTAAATAAATAAATAAATAATAAAAGAAAAATTTGAAAAGGAGAGAAACGAATTAATTTGAATATTTTCTAACAATTTAATAAAAACGCTATTGTGGATGAGGTGAAAATAACATCAGAATTTATAAATGAGTCAAGCATAGAGCATATATTCTGCTCGCAATGAAACAGCAAATAAGGATATTTATCGACATCGTGGAAAAAATGTAAACCGCTGATTAGATAGGCCCATATATAATTTTTGGCAAAAATAAATAAGAAATGGAAGATACTAATTTTTGGTACCATCTTACCTTGTATTCAGTCTTATTTCTCGTAAAATACGATGTTGCGTATGAACAATGTTCCTATCGATGACAGTTCCGTACATAACTCATGATGGGTAGACCTAAATGTAGCATCTTGGTTCCCGCAATAGGCGGAGTAATACTACAAGTATGTTTGTTTACAGTACAACTCGAAATTAGTAGACTGTAGGCTATAATACCATAATTGTTACCATTCAAGAAACTTGTCTATTATAATTACTGAGTTTGCAACCCTCATTTAAAGAGTCCAAGGAAAAAACAAGGTTAGCCATTTTTCGTACAAAACGGAGGTTTAATTATAGAGAGTACCTACTTCCGTCCCGCGCCGTAGCCGAGCGGTTAAGGTAGGAAGCCTTGGCGCAGAGCTACGGGACTTGCGCTGGTTCGAGTCTCCATGGGGGAAGAAATTTTCTCATGGTATTTCGGCCAGTATGGGACCGGTGCCCACCCAGCATCGTGAGGCAATTGGGTAGCTACAATAAGTAGCGGCTCCAGGTTGAGGAACCAGCTATAACGGCTGGGGGACTCGACATGCTAACCACACGTCACCCCTACACTGGCTGTTGATCATCTACCTCTGTGATTGACACATGTGGATGTGAAGGGCCATCAGCCGGCTGGTAAAAGGGCAACCGCTGAAAAGTGGAAAGACCCTCAATCGGATCGGACCTACTTCCTCACCTCTATGCCAAACTTTCAAGACAAACTAATGATTAAACAGTTTATTTTACTGTTTCAAACTTTTAAAATATATTACCTTCTTGGAGAATCAAATTACTTTCCAAACTCCATTTCACTTTACCTATATTCTTAGTTGTTAACGGTGTTTTGGACAATTTTTAATAGAATCAACTTGGGAGAACATTAAGAAAAAAACAAGAAAGGACATTCTAATCAATTTTAATAAACGATGGCTATAAAATATTTTTTGTGCGGCAGTGAATGTTGGGTGCGGAATAAAAATGATAAAAGCAGAATAAATGCTCATTAAAATACAACATTGGAAGAAAAGATGTGCGCAATGAATTGAATATTACATCCGTCCTTGATAAAGTTAAAACTTACAGAATAAAATGGATTCAACATCTTGATAGAATGGAAGAGAGCCCAATACCCAAAACAGCCTGGATATATGCACCTGCAGGCAAGACATCCCAAAGAAAACCAAGAAGGCGATGGAATCAAGAACCGGAACAGGCCAGAAGGTCTATGTGATGAAGTTGATGATAATGATGAAAAGCAACATGGGGGAAGTTCTGAGTGGTTCTTCAATTGAATAACTCACTTCATAAAGAGAGTAAAATAAATTTCTGTGAAAGTAGTTCTAAGGCACAAAAATTAAAGCAACAGATTTTAGCGAATTCCGAAGGATCGAGGTTGTTCTCATGAAAAGATTTTTGAAAAAAGAATTACAAATCTTCACCGATCCTATCTCGTAGACACCGAAAATGGAACCAAACATGCACGGATGTACACCCACACACGCACGCACACGCACACGCGCGTGCACACACACACCACCACACACACACACACACATATATCCATCGATAGTAATTCTGCCCGAAGGCAGGTCCTTCACTGCAATCATAGCATTTTCATGCTATGCTTGCAGCTTTACTAGGGAATTGTAGGTGTGGTAGCTTCCCGTTGCTTTCCACACCGGTGAAGGATGATGATGATGATGATGATGATAATGATAAGGATGATAATGATGATGATGATGATAATGATAAGGATGATAATGATGATGATGGCCATATGATTTCGGGGACCATTTGGGCCTTAAAGTTTTTTGACATTTGTCTTACAGGTGAGGAATAACCCCGATAAAAACCTCACCCACAAAAACTGCCCCGACCGGGGATCGAAACCCTTGCCCGCTGCGTGACAAGGTAGCACGCTACCTCGAGACCACAGCGGTGGACACACACACACACACACACACACACACACACACACACACACACACACACACACACACACACACACACACACACACACACACACACACACACACACACACATATATATATATATATCCACCGGTCTAGTATCGAGGGTAGCGTGCTGCCGCAGCGGGTCCGGATTCGAATTCCGGTCAGGACAAGTTTCCTGAGTGATATTTTTTCCGGGCTTTTTCCTCACATGACAAATACCAGGTAGCTTTGAGGGGCAAACGGTCCCCAAACATCATCTGGCCATCATCATCATCATCATCCTCTTTCACCGGTGTGGAAAGCAACGGGAAGCTACCACACCTATAATTCCCTAGTACAGCTGCTGCAGTATTTCATGAACATACTATAATTGCAGTGAAAGACCTGCTCTAGGACAGAACACTGAAGAATAATATATATATATATATATATAAAAATATATACATATGCATATATGTGTGCCGGCCTCAGTGGTTTAGTGGTTATATCCCTTGCCTCTGGTACTGAGGGTCAAGGGTTCAAACCAGGCTGGATCGATGAATTATAAGATAAAAAAACCCAAGGGATAAGTCCTCCTACCCTCCTACAGGGACTTTAAGCCATGGGTCCCGAGTCTGAAGATTTTGAGGCTCCTAAAAGAACAGCAAGCCAAATTGATGCTTGAACTTATTTTACGAGCCTGAAAATCTTCAGACTCGAGGCCCACGGCTTAAAATCCCTCTGGAAGGACTTGTGCCTTGGATTTCTCCACCCTAAAAATCCGTCGACCACAGTCCACGACTCTCGAGATTAGAAGCAAGGACCGTAATACTATACAACCGACAAATATACACAAAATCCTCAGGTTGTCTTTCACTAACTGCTGCAATGATATGTGCGTTTGTTTGGTAGTCGCTTCGAATTAATTCATTCTGTTATTTGTAATAGAAATGTTTTAACGGTTTCTCAACAGAATGTTGACAAGTTGAAGGCGCTGAGATTTTTTTCTGTCATAAACATTCCGAATAATAATAATTATGAACTCTTCCTCTATCTGATTAAGCAATTCCAACAATGTTAGTTTCTAACACTTGTCCGATCAGAACCAGTTTATCCACAAGGAAGAAAAAGCTACCAAAAAAGAATAATTTTTATGTCTTTCAAAATTTCATCCAGATGTCACTTTGCTTTCGTAATTAATGGTTACGTTGATATACACAAAATAAAACAAATTTAATTGTTCTATGGAACTGTTTGACGAACTTTGAATAGAAAGATAATAGATAAACTAATTCATCTGCACTATCGAACCCAAACGGTTATGGCAGCGTAGAAATAAGATCACCTTACATCCCTAACGTGAACTAATATTTCCAATCATTCTTTGTATAATTCGTCTTAGTTTAATCATGATTAGTATGTACGTACCCCACACGTCGCACGTGTGCTCCCTAGGGTGAGTTTCTTAATCAGGCTAATTCATTTACGCTTATTTACCTATACATGTCAACGAATGGCATGTGCTTAGCACATTGCCTCAATGAGACATCATCATCATCACCATCATAGTACATTCACGAATTTAGGCTATCTGTTGACCTGTTTCGGCCTCACGAGAAACACCATCCAAAAGTCTTGAGTGGACGTCCTGGCCTTCTTCCTGCAGGTTGATATCTTAAACATTTGTTTGGGTATCCTGTGATCTTCCATTCGATGAACATGTTGCGTCCATCTTGACTTATAACCAGAAATTTTGTTTTCTAAAGGTTCCATGTGTAATTCTTCTAAGATGTCTTTTTTTTGTGATCTAGTAGTGTGTTTCCTGCAGTCTTCCGAAGGTATCTCATTTCAATAAGACATCCGGAAGGCAACTATTGCATTACTAGGATGGATGAAGGACGGTTAAATGTTGTACACAGGCCTTTTTATTCATATTTTCTGTTGTTTTATGAGCTTGGAAATCTTCAGCCTCGAGACCCACTGCTAATAGTTGCTCCCGGAGGATTTTCCCTTGAATTGTTTTATCCTAAAAATCCAACCACCAGTACCGGGTTTGAACCCGGTACCCTCGAGACTAGACGCAAATAATATAACCACTAGACCACCCGCGGCCACTCAAATCAAGGTCAGGCGCTATCGTTACTCTCCATAATCATCCTACTGGTCTCCCTGTCTCTGGTTTCCCTATAACAAATTTACCTGCCTCCCTCCCATTTACCATTCGTGCCACATGTCCTATCTATCACGGTCTAAGAGACTGAAATTGATTACATCTAGTTTGCAATAAAGATCATGATCATCATCATGAATTGAACAGCCCAGGGGGTCTCCGACTTTCCTAATTTAAATCCCTTACTAGTCCTGGTTTTTTTTTTCATGTCTCTACCAGTTGGGTGCACGTTGTCATTGTCTCCATCCCACATTCCAATTCCCATAATGTCTTCATCTTCCAGCCTTTGTCATTAGGAATAGATTTAGATTTATTTATTTAGCCTGGTGGAGTTAAGGCCATGTGGCCTTCTCTTCCACTCACCAGGGCAAACATTTATTACATCAGAATATAACAATCACAATGAACTCTAATATTAAATACTAAATAAAAATTTGATCAAAAAGATAATATCTATTTTATTACGATATATAATGCAACTAGTTAATGTTACTTAATATTAAGACTAAAACTAATAATAAAATGTATACAATCAAGACATATTAAATTGTCCCTGTCTAATGTATATATAAAACAAAGAAAAATAATGAGATATAGAAAACTAATTTTACGTTTGTACAACATTTAAAACAAAACAAAAGAAAATATTTGTTAATCTTAATATTATTTTCATAGATAATTAAATTTATTAATTGTTAAAAGAATACTATCAGTGAGGTGTATAAGTTAGTTTGTTATTAAATAAGTCTTTAATTTGTTTTTGAAGGATGTTATAGTTTGACAGTCTCTGACATAGGTCGGAAGGGAATTCCATGTTTTGGTAAGTGAGACCGTAAAAGATAATGAATAATATACAGTGTGATGAGGAGGGATATAAAGGACAATGTGCTGATGGGATCGAGTGTCAAGATTATGTGTGTCGGATAGTCTGATGAAGCGGCGTGATAAATAATTAGGCGATGATGTGTGAAGGATTTTATAGAGAAGGGATAGTGAATGGACAGTTCTACGATCTCTTAGACGAAGCCACGATAATTGTTCCAGGGACGGTGTAACATGGTCAAATTTGCGAATACCACAAATAAAACGTGCGCAAGAATTATGAACACGTTGAAGTTTGGGGGCAGAGTTTTCATCGGCTCTTACTATAATATGTTCGATGCACCTGAATGGACCTAGTTTGGTTACTACTTGTTACCGTAGCTATCGAGTGTTCTTCATCAATCCTACCTACTACAAACCAAAAATAATCATAAGCAATGCCACAAGTGATTTCCAATTTATCTAGAGAATTTGGAAATCAAGAGTGGCATTTATTAGGACTATTTAATTAATAAAATTAAGCTGTTTAACTCACAAATCATTTTTTAAATATAGTTATTTTAAACTATTTATATATTTAATGTAAATGGCGACGTTTGAAAACAAATGGGGCGGTCAGAGGACAAGGGTACAAGTGACATTTAAAAAAAATGAGTTAAGTGCAGAAATGGTTATCTAATATGACAAACTGTTTGGTGCCTATGAGGTATATGTGTGAGTTTCACAGGTTCTGACATATAGAAGACTCTTAGAAAATCACCCAGAAAGACAGCTCTTCTACTTGGAGGACAAGGGGTACGTCTGTAGTTGTACCCTTGGCTTCCAACAGCTTGATGGACTCAAGTTGAGAGCGATGTATTTTTTTAACGTTTCCAACAACTTTTACGTGAAGATTATTATTGTATTATTAGTGTTTAATATAGTGCTGACGATTTTTTTAGGTTTATTGATTTATCAAATATTATTACGTCTGAATCAGAATCTGATGAACTTGAGCATGAATTTAACCTCAGCCTTCATGGTAAGTAAAATATTTTTACTACTTTATTTGTATTTTCACAATTGTATATTATAAAACAACACTTATTAGCAATACATTTTGAGATAATTGGAAATTATTTAACAACCTAAAGATATAATAAGATTTAGATCTACACGATTTGAAATCTAATAATGTTTATAACAAAAGTATGCTTTTTTTTTTAAATGAAGATTAATCATTGGTGTTGTTTTCGTTTTCTTGTCAGATTCCAATGAAGATGGAATCGGAGAACCCGGCATTACAGCACCTACGAAGAAGATGATGCTCCAGAATTGCACGTTGGCAGAAAGAGGAATAGTAAACCAGAAAATTGGATAAAAAATAAAGCAATAAGGGGAAAGAATGAAGCAAAGCGTATACAGACAGGAATGGAAACATTCATGTGGAGAAATGGGTAAGAGAATGTATCCATAAGTGCAATGAACTTTAAGATTAATTTTGTCAATTAATATTTTTGTAATATGTAAATCTTTGGATAAGTATCTACGTACAGTATTTCCAGTCTTAATAAAAGCTTTGGTATGAATCTACTTTTCTTGGATAATTTATTTCAAAATACTGATTAGAGGACAAGGGGTACACGTGACTCTTACTGCAAAGTAATGTTATAGTATGGGCTAATGTTTATATTGAATGTGTTCATATTTTGCGGATAAATGGACTCGTATATGAGGAACACAAACACAATTTATGAGACCTGTCTGATATTCCTGGAATTATATATTCTCACGGGTCTTTAAACTTAATTTTCTCCAAACTAACTTTTTGTTACTTGTACCCCTTGTCCTCTGACCGCCTCAATGAGATACGTTTGTTGATTCATTTGTTCATCATTGCAAACAGATCATATTATTTATTGCCAAAGGATCGCAATATTGTAAGAATGCACCCTAGTGGAGAAAAAATGAAACACATCAAACTGTTTATAACGAACATTATGAGTCACTGCAAAATAATGATCTAATCTATTAAGAATGCTAAAAAGGAGGAGCTTGATTTTATTGCGATAAAAATAAATTGATAAAATCCAGGGTGAAAGACGACTGCGATTGGTTGAAATCAAAATTCATTAATACGCGATTGGTCATTGACTCCCATTTGGGGCATGGGTTAAATAGTCATTACAAAATGTTATATAGGTCTTATAGCATATATATTTTTGTGGATGTGTGTGTGCCGAATTTTTTTTTTCCGGAACCAACCCCGGCATACAGTAATCAATTAACAAAACGCAAGATCGAATTCGTTAACCAGGACCATCGGACGATTAAGAGCAGGAGTTCACAAGAAACGAACATTTTAAAATCGGTCTAACGGTCGCAATTTTCAAATTTTCTCAACAAAACACGTATACTAGTGAAATTAAACAAGGAAGATATTTTCCAAAATTCAACGAAATCTGGTCATTATAAGTGGGTCCAAAATTTAGAATCTCTCTAGCAGCCGCCATGTTTGTATTGTCCCAATGTAACACTATACCGTAAATTAACAAAATAAACATGTATTCCGTAAACCAGCAAAATCGAAAAAAAATCGAATTTGCTCAGGAATTCCCTTAGTTTACGCAGTTACTGCGCGACTGACCTGTGTGTGTGTGTGTGTGTGTGTGTGTATATATATTATATATATATATATATATATATATATATATATGGTATGATAAGAAAAATAAATGCCTGGACGGCATCCGGGTTCGAATCCCGTCCAGGCATTTATTTTTCTTATCATACCATATTAAGCTTGCATTGCTCAATGTTAAACATTTAATTATAACACACACACACACACACACACATATATATATATATATATATATACATATATTATAACTATATTTTTGACATTTGGCAATGAAGATCATATATATAGGCTATATACACATTTGATTATCTCCTTGCATTTTGTATCCAGTATAAATATAATATAACCAGATAAAAACACATTTCTGCTCCTTATTTCTAATCTGTGACCAGCCTCATGGGCCACATCACAACTGCTGACATGGCGTCCCGAATTGGATTCCCAATCAGGCCACATATTTTTTAAAGGAAATGATTCCTGATGTCGTCTGTGGTCTGGATTTAAGTTAAGTTTAGGTTTAAAGATTCTCCCGGTGCTTCATTATCATTCATCACCTTTCAAATATTAACTGTATAACAACTATATTCAGCATTTTAATATACATTTAAGAATCTTTACTTATTTAATTTTATTTTGTGATTTAATTTTTACTTTATTCCATGTTTTGTTAGTACTAGCTAGAACTGTATCACATACCCGCTGTTTTTGTTTAGTCAATATTTTAATAATATTTTTAAATTGCAATAAATATGTAATTTTAGCATAGCTAATTTTACCATTCGCTGGTTGAGTGGAAGAGAAGGCCTCATGGTCTTAACTCTGCCAGCTAAAATAAAGCATTATTATTATTATTATTATTATTATTATTATTATTATTATTATTATTATTATTATTGTTGTTGTTATCATATCATCAGGGTAACGTAACTTCGCCTTCCAGGCGCCCCAACCTAAGAAGTGGGTTTATAGTTCAGCCAATTTCAGGAGAAAATACTAGAAATCTCATAAGGACAACCTGATGATATTGGTAAAAAATCTAACTTATCGAGATAAGTTACAGAACGATAAAGTCAGGCCTAGATTTATCAAAAGTTGTTCTAACAACAACTATGATAAATTTCATGCTACAGAGGAATTTTGATTAAAAAATAGTTGCTGCTGTGATTACTTAAAAAGTTGTTCGTTTATAAAATACACATTAGAGATGAACTCACGTTTCTTATCTAATATGTCGATGACGGAAGCAATCGAGTTTATCTCTTTAAATGACAAACTAAATTACATTTAATGTCCCTGATTCTTGGTCACAGATACCTGTCAGTATCCGATAATGTCTGATTACAGCCTTATAAATCAATAACCATGATGGATACTTGTTTTAAAGATTCAGGAATAAACAACTTTCACTACATTTACTAAAGAGGCTTGATATGCAACATTTCTCAGCAATTACTACAGCCTGGCAGCAACAAAATGCAATCGAGCTGCGCATGTGTTAGAATCCTAAGACATAATTATCCCCTTCCAGTTACACTGTGCAGGGATTTCTCCGTGAACACATTATTTAGTTGTAAGCTTGGGAGGCGTCAGTTGCGTCGTTGTTAATGGTTATTGCAGAACATTATTTTGCTAGTAATTCCAGTTCAAGCAATACGGGTATTGTCTCTGATTATTGAAAAAGAGGGGAAGAGGTAGTGAGAGATGTAAAGTCAAAGAAAGATTGCATTGCCATTGGATTTTGTAGTTGCTAAGCTATAGTACCTATAGTTCCGAGCCAGTTTGGTTCGATGGATTTTTAGGGGAAAAAATCCAAAAAGACAAGTCCTCTGGAGGGCTTGAAGCCGTGGGTCCCGGGTCTGAAGATTTCTAGGCTCGTAAAAGATCCGTAAGATTGAATAAAAACTCCTGTGTGCAAAATTTAACTAACCTACATCTATGCAAGTGATATTTTAGTTGCCTACTAGATGTCTAATTGAGGCCACGTGTTAACAACATGTCACTCATTAGTATCTATAGGTAAATAAGCGTAAATACATTAGTTTGATTAAGAAACTCCCACTAGAGAGTCCCCACGCGAGACGTATAGTGTATACAAGCTCTAGTAAATATATTGGTAACAGTGGATTAGTTGTTACTGTGCTGGTCTCTGATTCTAACTAACTCACTAACATCCGGCCGTCCAGACAAAGCACATCTCTATCCTGAGCTTACATTTTCCAACCATTTCCTATGTAATTTGCCTCCCTCAAATCATTCTTAATATTATTCTCCCACCTCGTTCTTGGCTTACTTACTGAGCGCTTTCCTTGTGGTTTTCTTACAATAATTTTCCATGCCCCTCTTCCATTCTTAACAGTCTACGAGACTTAACTCTTCTTATTACATCTTGTTTCCTATAAATATTATGTACTCCGTAGCTCGCTGTTACGAAGTCTTCTCCATTCACCTGTCTGCTCATCTCTCTTTGGTCCAAAAATTTTCCCAAGAAATTTATTCTCAAATATTTTTAATCTTTTCTCCTCCTTTAAAGTAAGAGTCCGTGTTTCACGTCCATAGATTAAAACTGGGAGACTAACGATTTTATATATTTTCAGGATAATGTTTTTTGAGAGAAGTTGGGATACAAGAGTCCCTGTAAAGCATAATAACATGCGTTCCAGAATTGTGTCTAAGTATACCTCGTTTCGTGGCCCATCTGTGGATACGTCACATGATGTCACGTTCAGATGTTAGTAAGGTAGAGCTTATGCTCGGCCTTTTAGTTGTGCTTTTGTTCTTGATGTGTCAACCCTGACAATGGTCTGTTTAAAAACGAAACACATGTTGGTATCAATTTTGATATTTTTTGTCTTGATTTTATTGTCTTCGCCAGTATTTATTTTAATTGGGCAAATTGTTTACTGACTTTTAGCGGAAAAATCACTAAGGTATATTCTTTTATTTTATTTTGTATAGTGGGACCCGCGTGGACAAACTAGTTATGTATAAACTAACCTATTTTCCGATTGAGGGTCTTTCCACTTTTCAGCGGTTGCCCTTTTACCAGCCGGCTGCTGGCCCTTCACATCCACATGTGTCAATCACAGAGGTAGATGATCAACAGCCAGTGTAGGGGTGACATGTGGTTAGCATGTCGAGTCCCTCAGCCGTTATAGCTGGTTCCTCAACCTGGAGCCGCTACTTATTGTAGCTACCCAATTGCCTCACGATGCTGGGTGGGCACCGGTCCCATACTGGCCGAAATACCATGAGAAAATTTCTTCCCCCATGGAGACTCGAACCAGCGCAAGTCCCGTAGCTCTGCGCCAAGGCTTCTATCATAACCGCTCGGCTACGGCGCGGGACAACTAACCTATTTAATTTTATAAGAATTAACATTGTGTTGTTGGAAACGTCTTTGTAATTGAAATACCCGGCATTGCCCGGGAATCTACTTATCCAGATCTTCTTGGCATCAATGAGCTGAGAGACAAAAATGGTTTAGTGAGTTATTCATAAGAGATGGATACATACTGTTGCGGACTTTTTTGTAGAATTGTTTGAGATATTCAATTGTGTGTACATTAGTTTGGTGTATTTGTTATGGTTTAGGCAGCGTAAGCCATTTAAGCATCCAAAAAGCGACTTTTTTAGTGCACCAACGCAATTTCTTTACTCCGGCCCTATAGTACGTAGTGTAATGTTATACACGTTAATTGTGCCAGAAAAAAAATATCTAAATGATGGAAACACCATTTAAATCGGTCAAGTAGTTTTTGAGCCCTTAAAGGACAGACAGACTCTCACACATTTGTATATACAAAGATGTTATGAATTTCCGTAAAGTTACGCATGACTCTGTTATTTATATATAAAAAGTGCGTTTTACATACATTCCTAGTGAGTTTCACAATTTGGCAACATGGCGTTAACTTTCGTATAATGATTTAGATGAAGAAATGTAGATGGCTGTAGGGGTAGGACAATAATTGCACCGGCTTGGGCAGATGGTTTCGTTTTTTCAACTACAATTTCTGGAAAGGAAAATTATAAGTTTAGTACTCCGTGGAGCCGGTAGAGCTCGAGGCATCTTCTAAACGTGGCCTTCTTTAACAATAAGAAAAGACAGAACTTACCTCGCGTGAAACCGCGCGCTCTTCCCTCCAGCCAGGTACTACTCAATCGATACATCGAACAAATCTCGTTGGCTTCTGTTTCAACCGTGTGAGAAGCTTTTAGGGCAAATTCTTAATATTTAAATCAATTCTAAGAATCAGAACGAACTCAAATTACATGTGTATGCTAGTTTTATGATATATAATAACACATTATAGCTTTTGTTAATGCGAAGAACTTCATTTACAATTCCAAAATCAAAACGTTTATATTCCACAGGTTATCATCGTCATACTTTTCCTTCTATGGACTTAGGCCACTTGTTGGTCTGTTCTGGTGCTATTTCAGGTTTAGGCCAGAAGTTTCTTCACTGGACGTCTTGTCATCTTTACGCAATTATTTTGCAAGACTTCAGGATTTGTTTGTTGTCTGTCGTTTGCCATTCTATCAACTCTTTAAATACTTAATTTCTGCTTTCCCAATGTGTGCTTCGCGAACCCCCAGGGGGTTCGACAAAACTTTTCCGTAATAGCGGGGTTCGAGGTTAGCTCTATTATGGTTTCCTTCATTTCTGCAGCATTGCAATAATAATAATAATAATAATAATAATAATAATAATAATAATAATAATATAATAATAATAATAATAATAATATAATAATAATAATAATAATAATAATAATAATAATAATAATAATAATAATAATAATAATAATAATAATAATAAATAATAATAATAATAATAATAATAATAATAATAATGATAATAATAACTGATAATAATAATGATAATAATAATACTAATACTAATAATAATAACAATAATATTATTATTTTTTAAAAATTAAATGAAGTTTATAATGTCCCTTGTTACAAAAGTGTAACATCGGGAATTTATCACATTATTTCCACAGTAAATTAATATTTACCGCGAATGCCTGATTTACAGTAATGTAACAACGTTAGGAATGCATTTGATTTCGCTACAACTAGGTCTACACGTTATATAACTTTTAAGCCGTAACTAGAGTAACTTTAGGTTTTAACCGTTAAGGGTTAAGTTAATTGAAGGTTATTAAACTTTTTGCTTGGAATTAAATGTTATGCATGTCTACTGTATGTATATTTAAAAGTCACTGGTTCACCCAACTCAGACCTTTGTGGAACGGATTCGCGAGTCGAAAAAGGTTCGGAACCGCTGCTCTAAAGCATAGAACATGGGAAGACTAGAATAAATCAGAGTAGAGTAACGGATTATGACAAAGCTGTTTTGGTAAGAATTTAGCAAATATAGTTAGTTCTATCTGTTTCAATGTTTAAACCTGTCAAAATAAATGAATAAATATTTTCTTATTTTCATATATCATAGTTTTTATATTGCCATTTCTTCATGTATTTCAGCAACTAAAGTAATAGCGGGGAAATAATAGAACAGTTAGATTTTAGAAACGAAACCCGAACGAAGGATACAAAGATTAGTCCTAAGATGGCTGGATGACGTTCTTTTCCATCGCCAGCCAAATGTTTTACTTCACGCCATATTTTTTTCCATACCATTACTCTTCTTCCTCTATGATTTTTCTTCAAGTTCTTGTAGGTTGACCTCTTTTCCTTGCTTCATGTGGGTTCCAGTCCAAGGATTCTCTCTCAATCGCACCCACTGGATTTATCAACCTGTATCCTATCCACATCCATTTTCCTTATCTTATTTACATTTTTTATTTGAAGTTGATTACTTTATTTTGTCATAGTTCTTCTCTCTGGCCATCTAGTATTCAAAATATTTTTTTCAAAACTCAAAATTATGTTCATAAAAGTTTATAACTTGTTAGTTATTATACACTTGTGTGAGCTTCAATGTTTGAGATCCATAGAGCATGACAGACTTAGCAACAGGATTGGAGATCTGACCCCTCAGTTTTATAATTTTATATTTATTTTAATGCATGTACATATCTGCTTAAAAGAAGAATAAATATATTAACACTGAAAGTAATATAAAAATTGTAAAATATCAGTAAAACCAGTGATGAAATATGGTGTTGAAACTCGGACAGAGACATAAATTATGTAACAGCAGACATTAATACACAACGAGCCGTAGTAGGTAAAAACGGATCAGACAGAATGGTAAAGATGATGTGAGAATCACTGAAACAATTTTTTACCAATGCGACCAGGTTGTCTCTATGACATTTCTGGTATTCGGTCTTGGTATGTCACAATTATAACCCACTTCATAATTTGGGGCGCCTGGAAGGCGGTTGTTACATTATTCCGATGATGTAAGTGATGAAGGATAACGAAGCGCAAGGAGAGCCCCTAAACTTACCTACCTCGTATATCCAGACCATGGACGACCTTTAACAAAAAATGCTTTTGGTCTGATCAGAATTCGAACTCGGAACCCCATGAACTGTAGTCAGAAGCTACACATACCCACATGGGAAGTTGATATAGATAGAGTCAATAAATAATAAAATATTAATTAGATCAGTTCGAGATATTTTATCTAAGATGCGAAAGAGATGTCGACTGACCGAAATGGTAAGAAGCACTGACGTCATATTCTAATCTCCTGTATGGTGATAAACAGGACATAAACATACAGTACAGAGCTCAGGATTTGAAGAGCGATAGCTACGTGGGACGTCATACTAGAGTCATAACGTGCAGCGGGGATTCCTAGCGGTAACACCCTACCTCCCTCACCTTCTTGTGAGCTCCTAACTGTAGTTATGAGAGGAAGAAGAGAAGAAACATATATTTGTTAGCTTAATGTTTCATGTACACATGGTAGGAGTTTCAAGACAATCTCTACCGGCTCCTTTCTGCTAGCGGAGTGTAACTCGAGATAATATCTCCTACGGATACAATGGAGGTAAATAATATGTTGCTTTAAAATTCTGCTTTCTCTCAACAAATTTACATGAAATGCCAATGCAATGTTACAGGAGGACTATTGAGACTATGCTCTTCCCTACAGCTCATCTCGAAGATGTTATAAATTGTTTGAAGAGGAATATAATCAATTTAAAAACACAGCGAGCCGGCGTTACATCTACTAAAGGATCTAAAGTATCACATTTTATTACTTATTTTCAAAGTCCTCGTGCTAACTAACTCACTTGCACTACCGAACACATAGGTTGATGACCGCGCGGATATAATAATATATATATATATATATATATATATATATATATATATATCTATACTTCCTTATCCTGAGCTAATATTTTCCATTCATCCCCTGTATAATCTACTTCCTTCAGAATATGGCTAATGTTATTCTCTCACCTCAACCTTTGCCTTCCTCCTGAGCGATTTATTTCTGTTTTTCCTCAAGAAGCTTCCAAAAAGATCATGTAACTCAATGTTAAGCAATCTTCTCCATTCACCTGTCTGCTTTCTCTTTAGTCCAAAAATTTTGCTTGCTAAGAACTTTATTCTCCACCTTGGTAAGAGTCCATGTTTCACATTACATATTGTGGCGCGTCGCTATAACGACGATCAAACTTCGCGGGCAAGTTGCCTGGCATTGGTCGGAATAGATTTGCATGACGCCGATTTCGAGAATCAAAAGACCCGCGCAAACCACCTACATTTCTAGGTTGCTATTCCAGGCATCTCTACCCCCTATTTCGGGAAAGATCGGTGGCTAGAGGCTTCTATGTTTCGAAGTATCTGGAACCTAAGCCTAGAAGGTTCCTCGCCGCCTATATAATATGGGGCGAGGACGGAGCCAGTAAGTTCTGCACTGCCAGGCGATAAGCGGGGTGAAGTGAGTGAACTGATAAGAAATTATGTCCTCGTACTTTATGTGAAAAACTAGACCCCCCCCAGAGAAACTCTCTGCACAGTTTCAAAACGTCTGCTACAAGTAATTTCGAAGACTCTAAAATTTAGAAATTTGCAGCAAGTGAACGCTGTGTTGTGAAGTGAAAACAATGAATTGATTTGCAGAGTGTTGTTAGATTGCGTGCGACAAGTTGTCCCATAAAATAAGACATGTGTGAAGTGACGAGACAATCGGCCGTATGAAACTCAAGTTACTGCAAACAAGTGCAGAGGTTAACAGAGAGGGTAATTCTAACCCGTGTTTATTTCTACAGTTAAACTTATAGTCACTTTCATGCGACAATATCAATTACCGATATGATGTGGGGCTTTGTATGTTTTATAAATAACTAGGCACAACCAGACGGAGTACAGTGGTGTAGTGGTTACATACACGCGTCCTGTTCTGACATTCCAAATCCCATCTTCTTTGTGGAAATTTTCCATTGTAATACAGCTATATACTTTATATCATATTGTATTATTCTAAAAAAAAATATAACAAATCCAATCCAATAATTTTACTTTTTTTTTCTAATGAAATCTAGCCAGTTTAAATAGAGTTTTTTAAAGAATAATGATAGCACTCTTGGTAAAGATAGCAATGTTTTCTATTTATTTACGGCTCATTAAAGTTCACGTTAACTTAGTTTAATATCTGAACTTACAGGTACTTTTACGTGCCACACGCCACACGGGTCTTACAGTGGCACGAACTGTCGGAAGAAGATCACACATATACACATTTTTTGACCACACGAGGACATGGAAGTTCTTCCCGATTGAGTGATCATCTCAATGTCAAGGCCTCCTCCGAGACAACACAACATTAAGTGGAAACATACCATCCACTCACACACACACATTCATTCTAAATATGACGAATATGATAATGCTGGCCAGAAGATGTTCCGGGACCGTTTATTCCATAAGTTACCTGATATTTGTTTTAAGGTGAGAAACCCCCCCCCAAGAAAAAACCATTACCAATGAAACATCTCCCAACAGGGGATACGACTCAGAAGCGATGTTACTCAGAGACCACAGCAGTGGACTAAAAAATAAGTGTATTTTTCTCTAAAAAACCTGTTTAAAATATATAACTGAATATTTATTAATCATGGAAACAAATTAGGTGATAGAAGGACACTTTCCATGTCCTTGTGTGGTCAAGAAATAGTAGCCTAAGTGTGGGAATCAGAGTTTCAAATCATCTGCCGATAGATGGTGTCGTGTGGCGTGGGGCTCATTGTACCACACAGTTTAATAACCGTTAAAATGGCAACGTGTCCTATAAGATACATAGTTTAATTTTTTAAATATTTTAAATGAAATGAAAGAAACGTACATAGGTAGATATCATTTATATCGGCGTGAAGCTATACAACACTATGTAAATACGTAATTCGTAACATATTGTTATGCTTTATTCGTTTTTACTGCGGTCAGACACTTTTGGATGAAGTGGCAAGTAGAGTTTCTTCTTATTTACCAAAAACCAAACAATATCCTACAAACCAAACTCAAATCCAAAACAATACCAAACATAATAACCCCTACACAGGCAACAATAAATATAAATAAACAACTTATCCACCTACAAGCACTCATGCACAGAAACATCGGAACTACTTACCAGAATCAAACAACAACAACAACAACAACAACAAATTGTAATTATAAAAAGTGATAATTAGGGAAAAAATCTCACTCAACCAAAATATGCGGATCCGGCGAACGAAGGGCGGCTTCCAATTAGCTCACAATCTAACGACGCACTTTTGGACAAAACCCCTATTAGAGGCGTCCTCTGATCAAAATATAGCGTCGAATTTTCGAAGAATTTTCCTCCCCTGGGCTTGCTGCTGTGTTGCCATTACACAACCAACTCATCTATGATCAAGGGTAAAGAGGGCAGAAGAATAAGACACTACGTTACCAAGGTCCGCTACGGCGGCCCCAATTACATTATCGATCTATTCACTGATCACTTAAAAGCCAATTACCAATTTTTTTATTATTCAATGCCCCAGGTTGTCATTTAGACATTTCTAGTGTTTTCTCCTGGTATTGACGTAATTGTAACCCACTTCTGAAGTTGAGGCGCTTAGAAGACGAAGTTACCTTACCCCAATGATATGATGGGTGATAAATGATAATGAAGCGACACGAGAGTTCTTAACCTATACTTAACCTATATTCCAGACCATGGGCAACCACAGGGATAATTCCCTTTAAGGAAAAAATGCTATGGTTTGACCGGGAATCAAACCCGGGACCTCATGAAGTCAGAAATGCTGAGCACTAGCCTATGAGGCTGGTCTAAAAACTCGTCGAAGCGCTTCGCTAGTGAAGCTACCGGTGGATTTTAAGTGACTATTTAACTCATGCTCGAAATGATAGTCTGACCAATCACGTTTCAATCAATTTTGTTTTACAACCAATGGCAGTCGTGCTCTTTATCGATTTATTTTTATCAACTCCTGTTTTTGTGATAAAGAAAGCTCCTCCTTTTTTAATAATATTAACAGGCCAGAGCGTTATTTTTTTCCAATAAATACATTGAATATAGCAAATAATGAACAGATTCCGTGATTTTTGCTGAGTTGTTTACTAAAAAAATAAATGAATAACCTATTATGTTGATTATAATATCCAGTTTGACTTTTTCCATTATTTCTCCACTAGGGTGCATTCTTACAATATTGGGATCCTATTTCGCAATGGATAATATGATTAAGTTCCAGTGAATATACATAACCTCACATTTCTGATTTGTTCTAAAATATCGCCGTTTACATTAAATGTATACATATTTTAAAATACGGGTAACTATATTTAAATACATTTTTAAGTAAACAGCTTAAATAGTTCTAACAAATGCCACTCCTGATTTCCAAATCCTCTAGACAAATTCATGACTCGTGAATTTATCGATGATTTGGAAATAACTCGTGACATTACTTATGATAATATGTGCACCAACAAGATCCTGCACATTATTATAAATTCCTTGAATTTAACAAAAGTTTATATTATGCAAACCAGGCACATTGATTTTTTAAAAATTAGTTGCTATGCTAATTCCGAGCTAAGTTCCAGGTGTACTGTAAACAATCTTGCATAAGCTATTACTTTACCGATCCCATCTATTGTGGGAACCGTGGTACTAATTTGGCTAATAGGCATATTTTTCACTAATCTGTTTTAAAACATTCAAAATAATTTGTTTCTCACCGGCTTTCAAATGGTTTCTTTTCCAATCCTTTATCAAAAAATTCTACATAATGCAAAGCAACCAATTAAAAACAATAGAAATCCCAACGTATTCTGCATTACGCATGCGTAAGAATTAAACAATAAAACTATTTAATTAATTTGTTGTAATTATTATTAGGCGGCTCCGTGGTGCAAGCGGCTATATGCTCGCCTCTCAACGCTGGGATCCCGAGATCGAGTCTCGGCCATTCCATGTATATTTTGAGGTGGACGAAACGGAGCTTCGGCAAGTTTTTCTCAGGAGTTTCTCCCGTTTTCCCTGCCACAATTTAATTCAACCATTTCTCCAGACTCACCTCATTCATTTCGTTCATATGCCTCCGTGATGGTGCGTCAGGCGTGGTCCTTGTCATTCACAAACCTCTATATAATGGGCTTCTTCTCATCTCATCCCTCTACCCGACCCTGCGTTAGATACGAGTTGAGGATATTATTATAATAAAATTACATGTTTTAAGATTCTCCCACATAACATGTACAGACATGTCTTGGATAATATATATATATATTTTTATTATTCTTATTTTATTTATTTCGAATATTAGAGATAAAACTAAGTTTTGTTACACGCTTAAAAGTAAAACAGTTGTTCCACCAATGAAACATCTGGTTTGTTTACATTACAACTGGAACTAAGCTCGGAAGAGGTATGTAACTTCATATCACGAAGAAAATGAACATGTTGTGAAGAAGAAACCTTAAAGATGAAGATAAGACAATTTTGCATGAAACGAAGCTGAAACACACACTTAAGTCCAAAGCAATAAAACTAATAAGCACGACTATGTCACAGGGCGACCAAGTTTTGAAAGTAACGTATATTTAGTGCTGCGAGTGGACCAGCGGTTGGGGTAATTATTTTTCCTGTACGGACATCTGACACGAAACTGTTCACCACAGGCGAACATACAGGAGACAGCAATTCCAAATAACTATTATAACAAACGTCCGTCACGCAGGAACTGGGTAAAGTAAGTTAATTCCTCTGGAAGCAGGGTAGCCAACAATCTGAGTAAAAGTGGCTAAACGGACTCCTAAAAATGGCTAGAAATGCTAAAATGCAACTTTTATCCGTGATTGAAGCTGTATTTTAAAACTGAAAACAACTTGCAATCTTTACGCCTAAAGTATGATGTTGTCCATAATTTTGTTTTTACTCTATTGGTGTAATTATAATATTGTGACACAATTATGAATATAAAATCTATTTTAAGGAATAAACGTTTTATTAAAAGGAAAGATTCTGTAATTCTGAATTTAAAATATCTTTAATTTATTTTCCTTTTAAGTTTATCTAAGTTACAGAAATGTTATTTCTATGGGATGTACTTTGTTTATTTCCCACTCTGAGTGGTGGTCTGAGTCACTATCTGTTCCCCTCGTTTATACAGGCTTGAGCCTGTTCTGCATTAGTATTTACAATGTCTGATTACCAAAGCAGTAATACGGTAGTTTAATAGTAATATCATCAAAGGATGTCCACGTTTCTTTGAGTATATTCTTTGGAAATAAGGCACTCATTTTGCTAATTTATTTTTGTAGTCGCAAAATCTATCAATCTTCATCCATTATTATTATAAAATTTACACAAAATTATCAAATTGTAATAAAAATGACTACAAGTGGTTAAAGAAAAGGCGACAAATGGCCAAAAAAGCTAGTGGCTTTTTTTTTACAAATTTGTAGGTAGTTACTCGTATGTTTTGAAAATGGCCAGATCTAGCTACGAAGTGGCTAAATTGGCAACACTGTCTGGAAGTTGTGTTTATAGTCCGATTTTGTTGCTTTACGGAATACGTATTTATTTTGTTAAATTCGAGAATCTGAATTTCTGGAGAAGATTATTAAAAGTGTCTCACTGCAGTGAAAATAAGTCATGCGTAATCGTAAGTTATTACCTATTTGTATAATGTTGTAAATTTGACATCAATTTAAATAATATCTATTTATTAATTTCTCATTACTTTATTAAAATATTAAATAAATTAAATCAATGTATCTTATAGAATACATGGCCAATTTAAGGATTAATTTAAACTGTAATACATTAAATATTGAGTTGAAGCAAAGATGGTGGTTCCTATATCGATTTGTAATTTCGGGGATCTGGTAAATCCCATTTTTAATGGCCGGATTTCGCTGATATTTGAAGAATACTTTCTTGATTTCATTTTAATAGAATATACTGAGTTTAGCTGCGAAACATCGAAAATTGCGATACTAGAACTGTAGTTAAATGTTCTTTTCAGATGAACTCCTGTAGCAATGGTCCGATTTAACTGGTTAAGGAAGTAGACCTTAATTTTTATTTTAAATCATTGCTATATGCCAAGTTTGGTTCTGATAAAACAAAAATTGCGACTGCAACAGCGTTAACGGTCGGATATATATATATATATATACACACACACACACACACACACATACACACACACACTCACAATAGATGAAATAAAGGAATGAAATTAATATTTTTGTCATATAAGATCCCATCGATATGTTGTATTTTCTTTTTTACTACCCACTAGATACCATATATTTTGTCTTCCTAACAATAATTCTCAAACGCATTGGTGAGGACACTTCTTTCAAAGCTTTGAAAGCTGGTCATGTATGGTATCTTTTTCACTTCTCGCTATGATGTTAATATCGTCTGCATAGGCCAACATGTGCGTTGATGTTTAAAAGATGGAACTCTAACTGATATACCTGCATCCATATGAGAAGTTACTTTCTTATCTCAATATTGACACTATGCCACAACATACCGGTAAGTCTGCTAACAATCCCTCTCAATAATACTCATTATTCTACATCTTTCACAGTAGCCTCTGCCCGATCCTGTAATTCCCTCCCTCAATTGCCGCACACTTGACGCTTTTAACTCACGCTTATACAATTACTTGGTTTTGGATAATTAATTTTTCTCCAGAACTAAATTTATTCCATTTCATTAGTAGTTATATTTTCATTTTTCTATCTTGTATATTTTATTATTTTATTCGTTAAATCAAGAGTAAATCAGCATACACTGTAGATAATAATTGTATTATATATAATCTAATTTTGTATTTTTTTCTAACCTGGTTGAGTGGTAGACAAGGCCTTAAGACCTTAGCTCTGGCAGGTAAAATAAAGCTATTATTATTATTATTATTATTATTATTACTATTATTATTATTCAAACTATATGGTACGACACGGCTAGAAGGCTCTTGGCCTACTTACCGGCTGTTGGTCACACATCCAAACGTGTTAATCACATAGGTGGGCAATCATATAGCCAGTATTGGAGTGACATGAGGTCTGTATGTCGGATCCAGCAGCAATTACACTCGACTATAAAAACATACTTTTTATCTGCTAATGAGGAAATTCTGGCTTTTATAGTGAAAGCGATGCGCCGATTTCAGATCTGTAATCGGATTTATCCTAGCACGTCAGGTGTTTGAGTTATGGGATTCTAAAAGTAATCGGAAATCTTACTATTCAATAGTTATTTAGTTATTGTCATTTATCGTAAAGTCAGTGGTATAAATTGAGTTTATGTTATATATATATATATATATATATATGTATATATATTGTTAAATTATATTACTTTAAATAAATTTATAAGAATATATAAACTTACAATTAGTAGTAAGCACTAAAACATGTATTAAAAGTGCTTAGGGCCTTTGCTTTTCTGTTTATATTGGAATGTAGTTGATCGCTGTAGAAACCAGCAGTAATCACCCATCATACTCGGGTCATATTGACCCTGATACCTGGATTCCATCGTTCATACGTCCTGATGGAACCTCTCACCATAGTCATCACTCACAGCCGAGATTTGTAGGAAAAAAGTCAAGATGCGAATGTAAAAAGTGTATTTTTAAAGACATGCGACGACAAAGATTCTGAAATGCTCTAAGCGTATTATGCACTAGCTCAACATAGTTTTCAGCTCGATAATTTCATAGAAACCTTGTTGCCACAAGTACAAATGCATCCCAAGCTTTGAGTTCAAGAGCATTTAGTTTTGTCCTGAACGTCGTTTGACACATCAAGTGTTTGGATCCTACCTTCAGTTTTGCATCACTCTTCATTCTCCCAAACTTTTCTTTCAGATACTTAAAGCCTTCACCAGCATGATTTAGCGCCCGCACAAAGTCCTTCATGAGGCCCAGTTTAATATGAAGGAGTGGAAGAAATATATTCTCTATGTCAAAATCACCTTATTATGTTTCACATTGTTATTTTTTTCCTATAAATCTCGGGGCTGTGAGTGATGAACGTGGTGAGGGGTTCCATCAGGATATATCAACGATGAAATCCAGGTACCAGGGTCAATATGGTCCGAGTATGAGGGATGATGTCTGCTGGTTTTTACAGCAATCAACTACATTCCAACATAAGCGGAAAAGCAAATGCCCTAAGTACTTTTTATATATATTTTAATGCTTACTACTAATTCTAAGTTTATACATTCTTGTAAATCTATTTAAAGTAATATAATTTATGAGGATATAAGAGAAGAATTGAAAGTACAGCCTTTATTGGATAAAGTCACGAATTACAGACAGAAATGGATTGATCACATGGATGGAATGAGTAAGGAGAGATATCCATTGTTAGAAAGAAATTATCAAGCAAGAGGAAGACGTGATATTGGAAGACCTAGAAGACGTTGGGCTGATGCATTATGAAGTCGGAACGGGCAATTGCATAATCCCTGGAGTGATGATGATAATTTAGCAATATACATATAAAGATATTAGGAAAACGTATCTAAATACAAGAAAAAAAAAAGAATACAATGTAATTATAGTATAAATAAGGACTTTATTAGACTAAAAGTAAAATACATACAATGCTATTTACAAATACGGGTCGCACGGGCCGTACGTGCTGTTGACAGTCCGTTGTGAAATGTACTTATAATAAAATTGTGACGTACTAGAGAAAAACGGACTTCAGATTTGTAATCAGCACACTCGAATTAGGCTAGATACACTTGTGTTTATTAAGTAGCAAAGTCACTGTAGGCCAGTGTTATAGTTGCTTTTCTCTCAACCCTGTTAAAATTCTACTCAATATCGATAGGTAATAAGTTTCTCTGCCGAGTATCGAACCTGGATCCTCGAGTGGAAAGCATACTTGTTACCCCCTGTGCTATGTTTATGGTATAGGCCTACACATATATAATTACATAAATAATTATATCCATCCATAGTATCCATAGTAATTCTGGCCGAAGGCAGGTCCTTCACTGCATCATATCATTTTCATGCTATGCTTGCAGCTTTACTAGGGAATTGTGTAGGTGTGGTAGCTTCCCGTTGCTTTCCACACCGGTGAAGGATGATGATGATAAAGATGATGACCATATGATATCGGGGACCGTTTGGGCCTTAAAGTTTTCCTGACATTTGTCTTACAGGTGAGGAAAAACCCCGATAAAAACCTCACCCAGAAAAACTGCCCCGACCGGGGATCGAACCCGGGCCCGGTGCGTGAAAAGGCAGCACGCTACCTCGAGACCACAGCGGTGAACAATAATTATATATATAATATATAATATATATATAGATAGAGAGAGAGAGAGAGACCTATATACTGTATTATATATATATATATATATATATATATATATATATATATAATTATAACATCGAAATAAAAAAGCGTAACTGCTATAAAGTAAATATTCTCTTTATATGCTTACTTGTTATAGTGGTCACGAGATATCAGTTAGATCGACGTTCCGCTGCCGCTCATGATAGAGAATAATATATATATATATATATATATATAAAGGAAAATACATGTTTGTGCTGGAATGTGCGAGTGGCGAAGTTGGAGTCACGCTAACGTATATAGTTAGAGGTTTCGGGTTCAAATCCCGGCTCAGGCACTTACTTTTCTTTTCATGTCATATGCACGTATATATGCCTAGTCCCATGGTCATTCTTGAAGAAGATTGACAACAGTATGTTGTGATACAAGTGAGGTAAGCACTTGTTACTGATCGAGAAAAAGTTTGAAAAAAAAAAA
Organism: Diploptera punctata; assembly: GCA_030220185.1. Lineage (NCBI taxonomy): Eukaryota > Metazoa > Arthropoda > Insecta > Blattodea > Blaberidae > Diploptera > Diploptera punctata. The sequence continues at coordinate 29,882 of JASPKZ010009502.1, read as the reverse complement.
CGAGGCGATTGCGCCAAGTTTTTTTTCAATTTTCAAGATCTGTTACGTGCTTACCTCATATGTATTGCATACTTTTTTTTGACCGATTTGACTAATTTTTATTAAATATAGTAATAAATGAATTAAAATATTGGTTGGATGTAAATTACTTCCATGAGAAAGAAACATTTGGTGATCGTTGCAATGTAGCTTTTCATTTGTTTATTATAAGCAAGGATTGTTGGTATTGGAGACATTTTTATATGTAGTGCCGTAATTAGAATCTGTTTGATAATTTTATTATGGAAGGAGTCATGGTAGATGATAGAGAAATTGAAGAAGCCAGGAGAGTGGGATGTTCTGCATTAATTCCGGAAAAGACTAAAGAAAGGTACGAGTTAGTGTACAAAACATTCAAGAAATGGTTAAATTGAAAAGGCGTGCAGAATAATGAGAAGAATTTGTTGGCATATTTGTTCTGAGGAATGAGAAATTAAAGTCAGCAGGATGTTTATGGTCAGAGTACTCAATGCTCAAAGCTAATAGATAAAATTAAATGATGGTATTGACATTTCCTCATTTTGTAAATTAATTGCTTTCTTGAAAAAGAAGAACGTTGGTCATCGACCGAAAAAAGTCTAGTGTTTTTAGCATGGAACAAATTAATATGTTTTTAAATGAAGCTCCTGATGAGGTGTTCTTAATAATGAAGGTAGTAATGATTTTTGGAACTGCTGGGGCCTGTCGGAGAGAAGAATTAGTTAAAATGATGATTGACGATGTCGAGGACAAGGGTGCAGTTATAATTATTAATATCGCAAATAGCAAGACGAACATTAGTAGATGTTTTACAGTTACTGAAAAGGTTAATTCAGAAGTTGATTTTTTAGGAATTGTAAGGAAGTTTGTTGCTTTGAGGTCAAAAGAGTGTAGGTGCAGACGATTTTTTTTTTTTGACATTTCGCAATGGGAAGTGCGTTGGTCAGCCTATAGGAATTAATACTATGGGTGGAATTCCTTCAAAAATTGCACATTATCTAAAACTAGAAAATGCTAGTACTTTCACGGGTCATGCGTTCAGGACAACATCTGCTACTTTGTATGCAGTTACAGGTGCCGATATTTTGTCTCTAAAACGACACGGTGGGTGGAAATCTTCACAAGTGGCAGAAGGTTATGTAGAAAATTCTCTTTAAAATAAGATTAATACAGCAGATAAGATTTTACATTGTGGAAGCGAGATTGAAGTAGGGCCGTCTACTAGCGGAGAAAACAAATATGACAGCATTGAACTTGAAGAAAATGGACAGTGTTCGTCCAATAGCATTCAATAATTGTAATAATTGTACTATCATATTCAATATAATCAAAATAATATTGCTACTATTATTTTACTTACCGCACTGTGCTTTTTGAGACCATATCAGCATTGCGATTTCTTTTGTTTGCATAGCAACCAGGTTAGATGTGGGAACGTTGACTTACTTCCAGTAACAACAATATTAGTAAGTATAAGAAATTAGTCACATCGACCAAAAAAGGAATTAAAAATATTTTCATGATAACAACCTCAATGGCTACATTCGCTAAAAACGTGTGTGTATTGAGGTATTTTAATGAACTGTTAGTTTGGTTTAATTGAATGCTCGGGGGAGAGATTGTTGGTGTTATTTTATCACCGTTATTAGTCATTCTATTGATTAAGTTGGTCCACCTGAACAACCAGTCATTCACTCTCTGCTACTTTGCGACGTGACTCGCAGCTGGATCCAGTTAATCTTCTATCTCGTGCCGCCACAGTTTAATTCCTTCACGTCTGGTTGCGAACTCAGAAATCACCGTAAGGACAAATCCACTGTGTTAGTCTTACATGTCCCGAGTGCGGACATGGGTGCCATCTAGCAGGAGTTTCATAAACAAGCTAATTTATACAAATAAGAAAAATGTGAGCCTATACTGAGATTTTAACCCAAGTTATCCAGCTTTACTGGTTGGCGCACTAACCCATTGTGCTACATAGGCAATTCAGGAGCAGACAAGTCTTTCTTTATTTGAAATTCCCGTATATCGAGATTTTTCGGGGGTTTCTCATGATTCTCCCATTTCCCGAATTTAATCCCACCAACAATTCCCCTCTCTCATCATGTTATTTTATCTTCATTCATTTAATATCAACTTCATCTCATCTCTTGGTCTCGCAAACCTCATATGTTTAAAAATGTGGTTGTGGTGATACAAAGGGGAGGGGCACATTCTTGTATTTCTTCAAAATTCTGAGCCTTGTGACAACATAGGCAGGGTTGTAGCCCATCTTTGAGGGCCTGGGTCCAGCCCAGAAATTGGCGATGTAAGTCGCATGTAAATGCGTGATTTGCCGAAAACCACGAATACCATAACAGACCATATAAAACGTAGAATGGATACAATTTTAATTTTAAAAAGGATGGGTCTTACAATACAATGAACCTACATATGGTACGACATTGATAATATCATCTCATCGATGTTCTAATCTAAGCTAAACATTTGGTCTAATCAATGTTTTATATTTACTGATGTTTGGTACATCTAAGAATAGACTGGCTCTTTAATATGGGGAGAACAGTATAACATGCTTTATGTGTGTGTGTGTGTGTCTATGTGTGTGTTTCCTGCCACCCAGTGCTCTTTACGTGTTTCGGGTTCCGATCTGGGCGAATAGATGGCATAAATGTGGTTTATTTCCAATTTACGCACCACTTCGACAGACCACTTTGCGTAGATGATGAATTATTGTATTGTGTACAGACATAAGAGCATGTTTATGTTTGTGCAGTGTTAAGTGTGTTGTATGAGGCATAATGGTGAAGATAAAGGAGAAAGTGAAACCCGGTGCGGGCACCAACCCTACTCATCGAACAACACAAAGTGGACCGTCAGGCTTAACGTCCCCAACCGACAGCTGTGTCGCTATCAACAGCACCACATGCCTTCTCGTACTGCGGAGAGGATAACAATTTAATGCAGAAATCTGGAGCATAATCTAACGATTAAATTTGTTCACCACCACCTCTCCTGGACCCGAAATTGAAAATTTTGGAATTAAATTGAAACTAAGTTTCTGGTTCAAAATTTAGAATCCCGCCCAGCAGGGAAACGAACAGGAGGCCTTGAGATAACAACTTTTAATTTTGGCTTTACAGGATTTTATATACCCGAGAAGCTGAAAACCTGCTGCTTAACAACAATTTTCCTGGAAAGCCTCTTTACAAGTTTGATATAACATGTCAATAAATTATTAGCGAAGTAAAAATGGTAAAGTGAAATGACATGAAGTTGCTGTTCTGGGAAACTCAAGTGTACACTGAGACATTATGGGCTGCAGATTAATAAATAACAGGTACAGTCGCTGTTTATCATAGCCAATAGAGAGACCTCTGGGTCGTGTATGCAACACTAGCATCTTCACCTTGCCCACATCACATTCCTTAAAGCTACAGTCACAATGCATTCGTATTTGGCCCACTTTTTGCACTGGCGCATTTATAACTAGACGCAGCAATCTTACGTTTCGAGGGGAAAATGTCAAAAAACTGTTGGTCTGCTAAGATGGGGATAATATAGCCTACAGTAAAAGCTCCTTATTCGCGGTTCCCTTATTCGCGTTTTTATTATTCGTGGGTTAAAAAACTGCGACACAGTTCCTGTATTCGCGGCTAAAAATTTCTTTATTCGCGGATCCAGTCGGTATATTAGAAGGATTGGTATCCTTTATTAACGCATCGGCAAGTTTTCTTACTGCAGGCACGTGCCAATGCAGCTTTTACAAGGAGCGATTCAAACCAAATGGACAAATTATTGCCATTAAGCCTAAAAGTGTTTGTTAAAAGCTACCGCCGCCGTAATTCACGTGCCGCTATGTCCTTTGATAAATACTGCCTTGACCACAATTGGTGTTTTATTGTTTCAATTTGTCATTCGTTGCAATAATTTTGATTGAATAACACGTGTATCTTCTGTTTTGTTTCCAATTTATAATGTCAAGTAAAGGAAAAAGGAAATTAGTCCCGAAAAGGGAAAAAGTAGTTTTGCTGTTTAAAGTAAGAATATAAATGTTTGAGCGTTTACGCGTTGGCGATCGTTTGCACCTATATCACGCTGATTCAATGTTAATGAATCAACTGTACGATTAATCAAGTAATTCGAAGACAACATAAGGAATTCTATCCCTGAATTCACAGATAAATTGAGTTGAAAGACCTCATAAAAGCGGCAAAACAGGAAACAATAGGTATTAAGTTCTTTAAGTCCTTGCCTAAGCCTGACAGTAATAATTAATAGAAATTGTTCAAAATCTTTCATTAATTGATTTTATTTTGATAATTTTAATTTTATTTCGGAACCTTGGAACGTATCCCCTATATACCCAAGCAAATCATTATTTCATATTCGTGGCTTCTGTATTCGCGGCTTATTTACTGAACATATTCCCGGCGAATAAGGAGCTTTTACTGTACTCCAAAAAACAGTGATAAATATTTCCTAACATCAATCAATCAGTTTACCATCAACCTTCTAACCAATCAATCAGCCAATCAATCAATGAAACAATTTGGGATACCTCAAACCGAAGTTAGTTTTTTCCTTCAGTCACAACTCCTTGTTGTCAGTTTCTTTACTCGTGTCAGATATTCATGTTGGTGGTGCCACAGCTCATTGCACAAGGAACTTAGAGAAATGCAATGATATGTATTAGTGAGAGTGAGTCTAGCGGTACTTTAAGGCCCATTTTTTCTCACAAGTCTATCGACAAGCATTTTTCTTAGTTGTTGCCAACGTCTGGAATAGAATAGTGGCTGTGCAGTTAATTTTATTATAACTATTTCTTAAGTGTTCAATTTCTAGAATATATATTTCATTTATTAATTTTAGTTTAACGCATATAATTTTATATCATTTTTATTTATTTAGTACGTTTCACAACATCTTCCTGCGCCCAATTAATCTTCACATCTCTCTGTCATTCCAATCTCCATCGTCCAATCCTCTTATCATGCTGCTCAAAACATTACACTGGCTAACATGATTTTTGTCTCATGAGTACCAACAGTTGCAATTAATGCAGTTTTTTATCGTGTTTTCAAATATGTATTAAAAATTTCTTCATCGCCCACAGTTTTTATTTATTTCAATTTCAATTAATGGATTTAAATATTTTTTTTTAATAAACCTAGATTTCTTCCCGGAAAAATCTTGGCGCAGTGAGCAAAGAGCACGGGGAACATTTTCATCAGGATATTTCAGCTATGGAAAAGATATATCAAAGCAAATGGAATCCTAATATGCTGGCCGATTATTGTGGACCATCAAGTGGGATGCTCCACAGGCGAAATATAGCAGACAATCGTCATTTGTTACTTTCTAGGCGAGTCCGAATGTTCGAATATTGTGTAGTTACGAATGTAGAAAATATTAGTGTTTGAAATTATAAATGCCTGTCTCTCGGAAACCTAGCGTGGTGGAGAAAACCCGACATCATGTTTGAATTCAGAAGAAAAAAATACTATATGAGTCACATATTTTTCTTTCTGAGACAAAAAAGAAAAGTTTATTTGTTGTTGCTCAGTGTTATCAATGCACATTATTTTTGACCGTCCTCTTTCTTCTTCTACCAAGTGGCACCCATTCTAGTATTTTTTTCGGAATTTACTTTCTGTCATTCTTTTGACATGACCATACCATTTTAATTGTTTTATGAAACCCATAATTGAAGTTTGAACATATTTTGTTTAATTACACTGTTTCTTATTTTATCTCATCTAGAAATTCCAGCCAAGTGATACCTGTATACATATTACTAATTTTTAAATTATGGTTGAGCCAATGTTTTTGTAATGCATGCTACATTAAAATGCCTAACTTTTCCTCTTTAATATACTATCGCATAAGAACTCCCAGCCAACATTCCTTCCATGTCCGATACGCTGTGGCACAAATAATACTTGGTCTTTCCAACATTTTTCTACTAATGCCACCAGGTTGTCTTCATGATAATCCTGATATTCTCTCCTGGCATGGCGGAAATATAACCCACTTCTTTAGCTGGGGCTCTTGGAAGGCGGAGTTATGTTACCACTATGATGTGAAGGATGCGTCCCCACGCGGTGAAAGGGTGGTATGTCAGAGAGTTAGATAACTAAATTAAATTACTTATGCTTATTTCCCTACACATGTCAAGTGATCGCCTCAAAGAAACACATAACAGGCAGCTAAGGTATTACTCGGTTGGGAAAGTGCAATTAAATTTTGCTCAGATACTATAATCTAGGCTTGAGCTTCTTTTACGAGTGCGAAAATCTTCAAACTACGATCACTAGGTGAAGTCTCTCGCGGACAACTTGTCCCTTTTCCCTTCAAAATCCCATCTGTCTCGGTCACGTTTGAACCCACGACCCTCGGAACCAGAGATAAAAAAATAACCCGAGGCCTACAAAAAAAAGATTACATGTAAGTAAAATTTATAGAAATTATTCGAATGTGACTAAATGGCGCAAAGAGTAGGGTGCGAGTAGGCAAACAGTTTTCATATAGTTTTCAAATTCACAATGGGTTAAAGTATGGAAATCCACTATATCCTTTATTATTCAATTTTATACTACAGCAGGCCATTAATCTTGGTGTCTTGGATTTTTTCAACATGAATGTCATGGACTCTGGCTGTGTTTGAACATGCGACCCACACCACAGGACATCCCTATACTCTGAATCATACACAATATCCATGACTAGAGCATGAAACTCACTTCCCAGTCATGTCATTATTTAAATAGAAATTAACTAATATCTCAAGTTCAACACAACGAAAAAATTAATTGCATAGCAGCCATATTCAACATTGTGTATATAACTATAAATATCCATATTGGAACTTTATTTACTTTTTTATTATAATTTATTTAATTCCATGTTTTGTTAGTGTTAGATAATAACAGACCACATCCCCAATGCCCTTAGTTAAGTCTATATTTTAATAATATAGGGCTATTCAAAAAGAAGACTTCAAACATTTATTTCTTCCATACTACAAAATACAGAAACACAATTCTAACGTTCCGAGAAAGAGAAAAGTTAAAACTTCACTATTTTATGCATTCAAAATGAGTACCACGTGTTACACGACAAATACCAAAATGATCGCTCATTTCTTGCCACACACGAATCAGCTGGTCTCTAGTTATCGAATTCACAGCATCAACAATTCGATGTCGCAGATTTTCAAGAGTGTCAGGCATACGGGGGTAAAAACACGGTCTTTTAGGTAATCCAACAGATAAAAATCACACGGGGTTAGGTCTGGTGACCTGGGAGAGGCCACTGGCAATGAAGTTGATCTTCTGCTCTTCCTCTTCCAATCCGACAGCACCAATGCGACCATAATCGCAACTTCAAGCAACAGCGCCAATGCGGCCGTGATCGGAACTTCAAACTTTCCTTTTTCTAGGAAGAAATAAGTGTTTGAAATATGTTCCTTCTTTCTGAATAGCTCTGAATTTTAAAATTGTAATAAGTGTGTAAATTATGTACGATTTTATTATTCACTGGTTGAGTGGAATAGAAATCCTTATGGCTTTAACCTTGCTAGCTCAAATAAAACATTATTATTATTATTATTATATTATTATTATTATTATTATTATTATTATTATTATTATTATTATTATTATTATAAAACCAAAATCTCACGACAGAACTAGAGAATGAAGAGAAATTTTCAATGTGAAAATATGGGAATTAAGAAAGTTGAAAATTCAAATATTAGGATCAGTTTAGAATCAGATTGGAAAAGTTATAGTGAAACTGAGAAAATAATTAGTGAAGGAAGAAACGTAATTAGAATGTTAAATTCAGTGATATGGAGTAGAAATATTATAAATAAAACCAAGACATTGACATTTAAATCATTAGCACAAAGTGTTACGTTGTTGGTGCAGAGACCTGAACTTTAGGTAAACAGCTAACAAAAAAAAAAAAAATATTGGCAACAGAGATGGATTTTTGGCGAAGAGCATCGAGAAAATCAAGAAAGGAGAAAATTCGGAATCAGAAAATTAGAGAAATAATGAATGTTAAACATAATATTATAGAAGTAATAAAAGAACGAAGATTGAAATGGTATGGACATCTGAAGAGGAAGGAGAATAATAGAATCCCAAGATTGATGCTGGATTGGAATGCTCAAGGCAGGAGGAGGAGGAGGGGGTACCCAAGGAACAGTGGCTGCATGAAGTGAGAAGAAACATGATCAGCAGAGATCTCAAAGAATAAGATGCTGAAATCTGTGGCGGAGCAAAGTACTTTTGGGCTGAAGAATAACTACTGCAATGTAGAGAAAATCCTTAATAAAATAATTATTGATATTATTATTATTATATCTTGGATATTATCTCTCTATCTGGAATGAAAATGATATCTCTGAAAAAATTACTAGTTATAATAAAAGTTTGGGGATTATAAATCAAGTTATAAAACCATCCCTTGTACAAAACAACGCCAGATTACGTTTATATAACACTTTGGCTAGACCAGTGTTGAGCTATGGTAGTGAAGCATGCACACTAAAAAGAAAATATGAAAGCAGAATAACGGCTTGTGAAATGAGATTCATGCGCAGAACAGCGGGTTACACCAGATGGGATCGGAAAAGGAACACCGATATCTTAAAACAATTGAAGACTACGCCAATTTTGGAATGTATTAAACAGTACTAACTAAATCGGAAACACTATCTTGAAAGAATGTGTTCAAATCGGATCCCAAAAGCTGTTTATAATTGTATTCCAAGAGGACGAAGATCTCTGGACCGTCCTATGAAACGCTAGAGGGAAAATTTTCTATAGGATCGTAACAGGCCTTGGTCTAATACTTGGAAGGAAGAAGAAGAAGATTATTATTAGTATTATTATAACTAGAAACAACTGAATTCCAAGATAATCGAGACCAATAAAAAGAAAAAGAAGATATGAAGATGTAGTAGAAGAAGAAGAAGAGGAAGAAGAAGAAAATAGAAATAAAATGAGCTTTAAAGGGAAATAGAAGCGGAATGACTGTGTTGGGAGTAAAGAGATGTTTTGAAGAACTAGCAGTAAACAAGACACGAAGTAAAGATATTTTAATTTGACGAGATTGATAATGCCTGTGTAACATATAATGAAACAAGATAAACAACCGTTATGTTACGATACTTAATTATATCTCGCTGGAGATATTCAAACCAATTTTCTTAACACACTGTTTTAACGGGTTTCACTCCATTCATTTAATATGCACTTCACTAACACAAGCAATAAGAATAAACCACTTTCCAACAGAAATTGACTTTTTAAGAAGACTAGTGTTCGCCCATTGGTCGAAATTCGACCAGAAATAACACATAACACGTCACCGCACATACTATTTCACTTTATATTATACAGTAAAACTTGTTTAATCCGGAACGTGAATAATGTGGAAATCTGTCGAATGTGAACAAATTTATTTGTCCCGGCGAAATAATAGTAATTTGACGTGTATTTATTTTGTATAAAACGGAATCTGTCCAACGCGGAAACGGAAGGATATTTCTACACAATTAATGAAAAATGGTTTATAAGGCGGAAAGATAGAGAGAGATGAAATTAATTAGTTTCCATTTCATTGAATTCCCGTTAGGCGAATTAACAATAAGTGGCGATTCCTGCCGCCGGGTGAAGAAGAGTTTATACTTGTATCTGGAATTTTATTTCAGCCTCACTGCACACCCGTTTTGCGAAATACAGACTCGTTTAACAAATATTTGGCGTGTGACATATGTCTTACAAATGACCAGTGCACTGTAAAATCTTAAATTGGTTTAAGATCTGAGACTAATAGTGTACGTATCTTTCACAGCTAGCGTTCTGAATTTACGGATTAAAAATGGCTAAATCATATTTATCATTGTCATTAAACGAAAAAGTGAAAGTAATTGAAGTTAAAGAAAAACACACTCTCAGTACGCGAAATAATGACTAGATTTAAATGTGGAAAAACCCAGTTATATGAGATTTTAAAACACAAAAGAAAAACAATGAATGAAAGCAAGGAAATGGTAAAATGAAGAGCAAATATATATATATATATATATATATATATATATATATATAAATGAAATAAAATAAGAGAATGAAGAAATCAACGAGGTGTGGGAGTATTTTACAAGTCCACGATCAAAAACGTTCAAAATTTCCGGACCGATGCTCCAAAGGCAAACTCTAGCTGTTGCTATATCCCTAGGGAATAACGATTTCAAGGCATCTTCAGGTTGGATCAAAGGATGTGGACGAAAGTATAGTTAGTGACTGGAAACCGAAACTGGATAGGATACTTTAATTTCAGGATACGCACCTAAGAGACATTTTTAACTCTGAGGAAACGGGACTGTTTTTTCGCTCATTACCGGCGAAGTCGCTTCTAAATACTATACATCACATTTCAACGGCAGCAGAACTACAATTAATCCAAGGTGCATAAAAATACTCTAAAAATGCTCTATAATCTAGGATTGGTTAATATTTTTTATAATGCGGAATATTGTCTAATGCGGAAACAAAAATTGGTCCCATGCGATTCCTCTTTGAACAAGTTTTACTTATTAGACATCATTAAATTGTATTTTATATGACATATATTTGGTAATGGATAACCGACACCTTAATATATTATTTTGCTTTGAAATTCATTTGATGGGTTACATTTTCTCTTTTGTTTTGTTCTTGACATTTCTTCTTATTTCCGTTTATTTGTTGTTTATACAATCGTCATCACCCGGTATCATGGCAGCTGCAGCACTCTTCCGGAAACCAAACGCCATTCCTCTCTGTCCATCCATTGATCTTCCTCTAATTCTCTGTATTCATAGCTGCTGGTACCCCTTCTATCCAAGTTTTCTTCGGTCTTCCTCTCTCCCTCCTTTCCATTGGGATCCATTCCATAACAATTTTAGCAATCTTTGCTCTGGCATTCTTTTGACATGGCCATATCACTATAATCTTTTATTTTCTATAATGTCTATGATGTCCGGCTCCTCTTGCACTCACATAATTTCCCTTATTTCGTTATTTCGTATTCTATCCATTCTAGATTTTCCGGCTGAACATCTTAAAACATCCATTTCTGTCTTTAAATTCTTTTCATTTCCCTGGTAGGAATTTGCCAAACTTCAGCACCATAATTTCTCTTATTTCTTTATTTCGTATTCTATCCATTCTAGATTTTCTAGCTGTTTTTCTTAAAACATCCATTTCTGTAGTTAAAATTCTTTTCATTTCCGTGGTAGGAATTTGCCAGACTTCAGCACCACATGTTAAAATGCTCTGAATTACGGTTTGATATATTTGTAATTTTCTATTTTTTGTAATATTTTTGCTCCACCAAACAGAGTTTAAAGCGTTAATTGCTTGTTTTGTTTGTGCGATTCTGTTTTTAATTTCCACTATGTTATCGCCTGAATGGTCTAATTTTGTTCCTAATAAGTTCAATCAATACTAGGTTTTAGCCTTCTCCATTGTTGAAATTTATATTTTCCATTTCTTCTTCTATACACAGATATTTAGTTTTCTATATATTTATATGAAGTCCCCATTTTTAATATTCTTTTTTAGTTTTTTTTTTACCATATATTCTATGTCATCATGGTCTTGTACTATTAACACCTAGTCATCTGCAAAATGTAGTGAATGCACATGTGTATTTTGGATTGGTATGCCCATTTTTATTTACATTTTTTCTACCAGTCTCTTAGTACTCTTTCAAGACACATTTTGAATAGAGTTGGAGATAAACTGCAACCCTACATTAAATCTTTTGCAATAGTAAATCCCTCTGTTATATTATTTCCAACTTTTATTTTCGAAATTGATCCTTTGTATAATGATTTTATAGCTTCTGTTAATTACAATAATAATAATAGTAATAATAATAATAATAATAACAATAATATATATAATAATAATATAAAACGATAGGTAACAGATCTGTATTGAGTATTGTATAAATATTGTAGATTGAGACTAAGGAGCGTGAAGTATGACGAATAGAGACTTAGATTCTATGTCAAAGGTAGAAAAAAAACTGTCAACATTTTTTATTGATAACACTAAAGCTCGTTAAAGCTACCAAAACATCAGTTGACAAACAGGAGAAAAAAGGTACTTAACAGTTTTGCCTTTACATTATATTATTATCAAGATATTTCATAATAAGGTATCACTAACATTCTATCCTCAGTATCCTCCCTATTTCTCCATCGTAGTTTAACCCCTAACTTTATACAGGCTGATTCTGTAAGAGCGTGTAAAAAATAAACAGAAGATGGGGGATGCTCCACTGAACAATTTGAGATAGGGAATATAAGGTCCGAGAAGCCAGCTTAAGAATGTATAGCAGTAAACTTGTATTTCATATGACTGTCTAGTCTTTTTTTTTACATTATTTATCAGTTAACTACACGTACAATCATTGACACAATTAACATACAACAGTTGCTCAAACTGACGGCCACCAACTTCAATGCAGGTATGACATCGGCGTACAAGATTATGCTGCACCCTGAATGTGTTTCGAATCACATCGCAGGCAGCTACAATCCTGGCAACTACTTCCACGTCCGTTTCCCCTGGAGTTTCAAACACAAGTGACTTTATACAGTGAGATCAGTATAGCATTGGACAGCAGACGCGGGGTTTCTGCTGTGCGGCGACGAAGGCTTACAAGTGCAGACACAGGACTTGAAATGTGTGCAGACTCAGCAGTATACAAGCACACCCAAGCATCCACGGCCGCAGTTAGATTGTGTGCTTCGAGTGGATAAGGTGCTAGCTCACTTTTCCTTGTATACTGAATGGCGTGTGTATAAGTTATTTCAATGTTAAAATTTGTATGTTATAAAACAGGTATGTATAAGTGTAACATGTGTATAAGTGTAAAGTGAAAACCGTACAATGACTAATAATTTTTCTACTCAACAACTTGTATTTATTTATGATAAATATTTGTTTAATCAGTCTGCCAGCCAAGTACGAAGACTTTTTGAAACACCATTCCCGGGTGTGGAAATTCCGTCACGTTCAACAATCCATAATCTGTACAACAAATTTTATAAAGAGGTGTCAAAAATGTATATGGACAACGAAGGTGAACAATTCCAGCACTTAGTTCAATAAAGTTGGTAAGCACAATAATTTGTAAAATACTTACGAAAATGTGTGCGGTTGTATCACCACGATCTTACGTTGTCCGTTCCCCGCCCGAGTGCGTCAGCAGCAGTGTATAGTGAAATCCTCGCGTCTGTTGTCCAGTGCTATATTGATCGCACTGTATATCCCATAGGAAATAATTAAGGGGAGTCAGGCTCTTCCTTGCAGGAACAGCACAGTATATGTAAACTTGTACGCACGTTAGTTGCAAATCAGCGGTAAACAGTAATGCTAGACAATGTGATAGACAACTTTACTACCATATCTCATTCTCGACACTAGGTTCTCACCTCAAATTGTTCAGTGCAGCATCCCCTATGTCCTGTTTAATTTCCACACGCTCTTACAGAATCACTCTGTATGTATTTTTATATGCCCTATGCCGCCCGAATCCTACGGTCGCACGACTTCTCGGGGGAGGGATTTTAAATTTTCGATCACGCACATAATCTTTTGACCACACAAGGACATTAAATTAGTGATCAGCTCAATCCAGGACTTCCACTGAGACAACACATACATTAAGATGGAACTCACCATTCACACACACACGCACACACACACACACACACACGGGCGCACGCACGCACACACGCACGCACGCACACACACATTCATACTCCATCCATAGTAATTCTGCCCAAAGGCAGATCCTTCACTGCAATCATAGCATTTTCATGCTAAGCTTGCAGCTTTACCCGGAATTGTAGGTGTAGTAGCTTCCCGTTGCTTTCCACATCGGTGAAGGTTGGTGATGATGATGATAAAGATGTTGATGATGGACATATGATTTCGGGGACCGTTTGGGCCATAAAGTTTTCCTGACATTTGTCTTACATGTGAGGAAAACCCCGATAAAAACTTCACCCAGAAAAACTGACCCGACCGGGGATCGAACCCGGGCCCGCTGCGTGACAAGGCAGCACGCTACCTCGAGACCACAGCGGTGCACACATTCATACTAAACATGGTGAATATGACAACGAAAATTATGATGGTCAGATGATATTCAGGGACCGTTTATGCCTTAAAGGTCCTGACATTTATCTTACAGGTGAGGGAAAACATATTATTGTTGAGTATTCCTCTACTATAAAATTTTGTACTAGAGCATGTCATCAAATCTTTAGAGGATGAAGAAGGCATATGACACAATGGTATTAATAAGCTGTTAGTTTATGCTGACGATGTAGTACTATTTGCCGATAGCGAGGAGATACCATAGGCCAACACGTACACACTTATTGAGTAACACTAAAAATTGGGACTGGAAGTAAATATCAATGTAACTAAATATATGGTCACACGTAGAAATACATTATATAATGGAAATGGACAGCTAATGACAAATGAGGGAACATTTGAGGAAGTGGCTGAATTCAAATACCTAGGAACAATAATCACAAATAGGAATGAGATGCAAAAAGAAATTAAACAAAGACCCAATTCTGGAAATGCGTGCTATTATGCATTACACAAACTCTTGATGTCCCAATTCCTTTGAAAAAACGTTAAACTGAAAATATATGAAACTATTATTCTACTAGTTATATTATATGGCTGCGAAACATGGAGTCTTACTTTAAGGGAGGAAAGGAGATTACGAGTGTTTGAGAATACATTTTTAGGAAAATTTTTTGACCAAAGAGAGATGAATAGACACGTGAATCGAGAAGACTACTTAACAATAAACTACGTGGTCTTTATAGGAAGCCAGATATAATAAGAAGATTTAATTCTCGTAGACTGCGATGGGCACGACATGTGGCACGAATGGGGAATGAAAGACGTGCATGGAAGATCCTTGCAGGAAAACCTGAAGGAAAACGCCCAGTCGATAGACCAAGAATAAGGTGGGATAATAACATTAACTATGATTTGAGGGAAGTAGATTATACAAGGAATGATTAGAACACATTAGCAAGGGATAGGGAAGTATGGAGAGCTTATGTCCGCGCGGCCATGAACCTACCGGTTCGATAGCGCCAGTGAGTTAGTTAGTACTCAAAATGTAATTGAGCGTAAAAAAGAGTAACTAAATTAAACTGGTTAAGAAACTCCCGCTGGAGAGTTCGCGTGTCCCACGCGGAAATATTGGGCTATACATTTACCATATACTTCGTTTTGTCCAAATTTATCTTCAATCCAGATTTTTCGAATTCCTCTTTCAGTTTTATAGTCATGTAATCTACACGTTCGTAATGTTCTGCTATCAGTAGCTTAACATCAGCAAATAGCACGGAATAAAATATTTATTATTATTATTATCATTATTATTATTAATATTAAGTATTTTGTAAGGAGACTTCGTGACTTGACTCGATATAGTTGTAAATAAGTTGAATTTTAACTAGTTCTGAGCTTTGCAAACGTGTCATAGATTTGCAGAGATTACAGATAATTCTCAGTATTTATTACTTCAATTAATTTTAACCTAAATCAACTTGACAGTTAATTTCCTATTTTTAAGTAAAACTACTTTGTGACTGGATTTATTCCAATATCATTATTTTAATAAACACCTATATTTTATTCGAAGGCACAGAGCAAAAGCAGCAATATCACAAAATAATAATAATAATAATAATAATAATAATAATAATAATAATAATAATAATAATAATAATAATAATAATAACAATAATTGTTAACTTTATTATAATTATTTAACAGTTTTAAATGTATACAATATCTTCATGTGCCCAACATTAAATTTTGATTCTCTCCTCCATCCATCTCTATCCTTCCAGTCACCATGCTGCAGTCCCCTGTCCTTCATCAAATTCATAATTACCTCTACCCATGTCTTCTTAGGTCTCCCTCTTCTATTCCTCCCATTTGAAACCACTCCAAACTCCTAACTGGCGATCTATCTTTATTCATCCTCTTCACGTGTCCAAACCATTGTAAATGTTTATTTCTCACAAATTGTATATATTTTTAGTTAAAGTCAATTTTTCTAGAATAATACTGGTTCTGACCCTGTCTAATTTAGACCATTGTGCAGATCTTCTTAAAAAATCCATTTTTGTAGATTGCAATTTTGAATTTAATTTGCATTTATGTTCTGGGTTTCTGCTCCTCTGATGATTAAACTTTTTAGCATTGATTTATAATTATGGGTTGTGATGATGATGATAATAATAATAATAATAATAATAATAATAATAATAATAATAACAACAATAATCTCTTTACCTTATTTTTTCTTAGGACTTTTTTTTTGAACAAAGAGAGATGAAGATACAGGCGAATGGAGAAGACCAAATAACAATGAATTACATTATCGTTATGGAAATCAGTTATAATAAGAACAATTTAAATCTCGTAGACTTCGATGGGCAGGACATGAGGCACAAATGGGAAATGAAAGAAGGACATGAAACTCTTAAAAACCATCATATTTGGTTCATCGCAATTTATACATTTGTAAATTAAAGTTTTAAGGTACGACGAGTGTTTAGCTGCTATATTTTATGCTCTAAAACCATTAGGTGTAGGAGTTAATCTGAAATCGAAAATTTGAAAATTGTATTTCATTTATTTAGGCGTAGCAGCGCACGCTGGACATTACCTAGTTGTATTTGAATACTCGGTTTGAGAGCGGATATGACAAGTATGACTGTTGGAGCATGAGTCGCGAGCCATATGTTGACAACCCCTGTACTATATTCTCCGCAACGAAAGAATAACATAATGCATCACTCCGTGGTGTAAACATACGTTACTCACGGCTCTCCGCCTCCCTCGCAGACTATAGTAATTTCATATTCATCAGAGGTTCCAAGATCAAGTCACTGTGTATCTCCTACTACACACACACAGTGACGCACCCACAACTCCGTGAAGCTGCGCAGTCGTATGATATCAAATTAACTCTGAAAGGAGTCCGGCTTATCATGTGACTGTCACATTAGAAGTTATAAGGAGGTGGGAGGTTCCAGCGGGGAATATGGATCAACTTTTATGTCCTTCAAACTCTGGAGAATATGAACCTATTAGCTGTTCAAGTCGAATTCACATAAATTACATTGGGTTAATATTGTCACAGGATGCCATGGGTCAGATTTCACATCATTTTATCGTAATAAAACAACACAGATGATGTTGGAAACTCCATAATAACTTTATTTAATTTTAGAAACTCTTCCTGACATTTCACTAGCAATTTGCTGTAATAATTGGTCTTGTTTTGATGTTTATCTCTCACACATTTATTTTAAAGTCTCTCTGACGAGTCCATTTACAGCAGTTTCTGCTCTATCGCAGCTCACTGTATCGCTGTCAATTCACAACTAACTCGCTTCCAGCCCTCGTAATAGATTATATAGGGCGGGGAAGGAAATTTATAGGTTTCATATCGAGACATTTCCATATGGAGTTTCTGGCATCGATCTTCCAGATAGGGCAAGTAGAGGCCTGGAGAATTTTCTGGAGTGGGAGTCTAGACGCGTTGATAATCTGCGAGGGCCTTTTGACTGGCGAGTCGGTGACTCGCGAATCTATTTCTTCCAATGCGAGACCATTATTCTCATCGCAACCGCAAAATTCAAATCCTGCGTTACAACATATACTAACATTTTAACTCGTGCCCCAAATGGGAGTCAATGACCAATCACATTTCAATGAATTTTGATTTACAACCAATCACAGTCCTTTTCACCTCGATTTTATCAATTTAATTTTATCACTTTAAAATCAAGCTCCTCCTTTTTAACATTCTGAATAGGTCAGTGACTTACTCTCTAAGAAATACGTTGAATATAACAATTTATACATTAAGATGTAAAAATTCTAGACTGCATATGCCAACCTGATTGTATATATAGTGCACGAATGTAATCAGAAAGTGCTTGCGGGAGATAATATAAAAACATTTATGGCAATTGATTATACCACAAAAAAAACCACTGTTACACTTTCTTAAACGTATTATTTCCCAGGAATTCACGTTCCAGAAAAATGTAATTGACATATTTACATCATAGGACATTATTAATCAATTAATAACCTATAATGTTGGTTCATTTTTTCTTCATTAGGGTGCATTCTTACAATATTGCGATCCTTTGGCATTAAATAATATGATCTGGTTGCAGTGATGAACAAGTGAAACATAACAAACGTTTCTAATTTGTTTTCAAACATCACCGCTTACATTAAATATATATAAATATTTTAAAATAAGTATAGTTGTGAGTAAACAGCTTAATTTTATTCTTTAAATAGTCCTAACAAATGCCACTCTTGATTTTCAAATCCTCTAGATATATTCACTCCTCACTTCGTGAGTCGTGAATTTATCGATAATTTGGAAATCACCTCGTGGCATTAACTAACTAACTAACTAACTCACTGGCACTATCGAGCCCGTAGGTTTATGGCCGCGCGAACATAATCTCTCCATATATCCCTATCATGAGCCAATGTTTTTCAATCATCCCCTGTATAATCTACTTCCCTCAAGGCATTACTTATGATAAATTAATACAACATTCACCATTAATGCTATGCATTTCACATTTTCCTGAAGATGTTATTGCAGTTGTATTTCTATATTTAATCAAATACTATTTTCTGTGCGCTTAAACACAGTAGTGGATGCGGTCGAAAGTCACATGGGTTTTATTTACTTGCATATTATTCTTTCGTTGCGGGTAGTTTAGATGATGGTTGCGTGTAAAATAAATTTAAGTGAATGTACGGATGCAGATCCCAAGTCACATTACATTCAACATATACAAGGAATATCAATTAATAATATTAGTTTCACGCTCGTGTATGTTTTCTGCTTCCTACTTTTCGCGCTAAAAAGTAAACCAAGCAAGATATTTTACAGATGAAAGCGAGTCCTACGATCTTTAGGATTAGCCATTATTGTCTGCGTTTCTGTTCTGTATTTATTTATTAAATCTCCAATGTTTGAGTCCTATTTTACAAATGTATGTTGGCGCTGTAGTTAAAATATAAAAGAAAATGGAAGATATACATAGTTATAAAATTGAAATGAAACAAGAACAAAAATGAATGAGACAAGAACTAATACAATTAAAACTAAGAAAGTAAGTAGTAATAAAGTAAAATTACAATGTGGTGAAAATAACATTTACAATTTTTTCATATGCTGTGTAACAACATATCCTTTTTAAAACACCTATTATTAGATTACGCAATAATTGATTACATTTAATTAAATGAACATCCACAATATATCGCTTATATCCATGAGATGGACAGCCTAAAATAAGGTGTTCAACAGTCTGTTCATCAGGAGTAGATATATCGATTTGAAATATATTTGTATTTGTAATGAGATTAAAAAAAAAACAAGAATAAAATTATATTTTCATTCTTCATTAAAAATACTTTTTAAAGTTTTATTACACGTACAGACTATAGTGTTTTCATATTCACAAGAAGTTTCAAGGTCAAGTCACTGTAACTCCCACTACACACACAGTCACACGCCCTCAACTCCGTAGATATGCGCAATCGTACTCCTATGATATCGAAGAAACTCTGCAAGGGGACCGGCTTATCATTTGACTGCCACGTGGGAAGTTATAAGGAGTAGGAGGTTGCCAGCGGAGAATATCAGACCACTTACATGTCCTTGATACCTCTGTCGAATATGAAAACGCTTACGTAAGCGTATGTATTGTATGCTTTAAACGTAACTGGTTAAGTGGAAGAAAATATCTCATGGTTTAACTTCGTCAGTGTGTATAAAGGTGTTAGTGTTATAGCCCTCATAATGTTCTGCTAAAGATGGAAATCGGCTTCCGAAAGGCCTACAGTTTTAAAAGATTATAATCTAGTTGAGAACGACAGCACTTGCTAGCTAATTATTTTAATATTTTATTTTGTATTGTTATTATTATTATTATTACTATTATTATTACTACTATTATTATCAAATTACGATTGTAAGGTAAGATGGTGTTCAGGGATTATGTGAGCTGGAAAGTTTACTCACTGTTTCATACTAACAATAACTAAATGGCACTATCGAACCCGAGATTAATGTATGCGCCGCCATATGCTCCCATATATCCCTATCCTGAGCTATAGTTTTTTCAATTATTTCCTTATAATTAAAATTCTCAAATCATGGTTAATATTATTTTCCCATGTCATTATTGGACTGTCTTCTGGGCACTTTCCCTCAGGGTTTCTACAAGGAGCTTGCATGTACACCTTTCGACAAAAAAAATGAGTCATCTCTTGAACGCACATTTCTTCTAAGTCATACTCGGCACAGCGCTGGGTTCAAACTAGGAAAGTAGTCATAATTGTGCAGTCCCTGAGCTACTGTGTTATGTGGCATGCACTGAAGACTCTTCTACGTGTCCCGATAGCTCAGCGGTAAAGCACGCGGTCACTGTTTCTGTTAATGAAGATCGCAGGTTCGCGTCTTCAATTACGCAGTTTTTTCGTGATATTTGTATTATTTAAATACATTTTATAGCGACATTTGAATTAATCTATACTTTTTAAGTTCATAATTTTTTTTATACCGTTGAGGTTATAACAATGTTAAATTATATATTTTTACACGCTTTATATTAGCTTGGCCTGTATCTGTCTATGTAACGAACCTGTATCTACGTAACGGAATCTTTGAACACGATTTTCATCCACTTAAAAACATTGGATCGACTTGAATCTTTGTATATTGTAAAGGACCCATGACAATACAATGATTTCATAGTTTTTTTTCTAAAATCCTGGCCAGAATCATCGGAAAAAAAAAAATAAAAAACTGTGTAATAGGGTTGCGGACTAATCGACTTTTTAGTCAATCGTTGTAAGAGCTAAGTTAGTAGAGCGGTGGACTGTAGTGGTATATAATTTCAGCAATCAATAGGTCGCTGGTTCAAATCCGGGCCGGAGGTTTATTTTTTTTTTTTAAAGTATTAAGCAATTAAATTTTCATGGGATTCCGGTTTATGACAATCAATTAAACTAAAAATAAAAAAAAATAAATAATAGTTTAAAAACTGAAGCAACACGCTTTATTAGATAACCAAATTAAAAAAATAAAAAATAAATAATAGTTAAAAAACTAAAACAACACGCTTTATTAGAAAACCGAACAAAAAAAATAATAAAAATAATTTTAATTTCCAAGACGCTTGGGAAAAAATTAAAGTGGTCAACAAAAAAATCATCTCTAACACATCTAGAATAAAACTAGAGTTATCTACAAAAAATATAATTTTACCATCAAAAGCGTTGGGTGATTTTATGGTTTTTACGTTTCTTCTTAGAGACTTTACTTTTACCAATATCTGTTTATTATCAAATATAAGTATTAATTGATATAGAGCACCCCACGCTTTTGATATTAAAATTATTTTTTTATAGATAACTCTAGTTTTATTCTAGATGTGTTGGAGATTATTTTTTTGTTGACCACTTTAATTTTATCCCAAGCGTTTTGGAAATAAAATTATTTTCATTTTTTAGTTCGGTTTCTAATAAAGCGTGTTGTTTTAGTTTGTTTAAACTATTATTTATTTTTACCTTGTATACTACCGTCTTCCTCAACTATGTAAAATTTTTGTTGATTTCACTCTAGCCTTTCGATGCATGCTTCATCTTCAGGAGTTGTTGTAGTTGTATTGAATTAACTGTATGTCTAATAGAGGGTTTTGCTTATTAGGCACATTTTCGTTGAGAATATTTATATTCTTGGCCTTCTTGATAATTTCGATTTCTTGTAAAATGTTAATTTTGTGTCTGTTATTTTCTCTGTGTATAATTTACATTGTATTATCGATATTGTTGAAACTGTGGCCGCTTTCTGAAATATGTTTAGCGAAATTTGATTTCATTGTTAAAGGAGAAGGTAAATCAAATTTCGCTGTTCACCAGGTTGAATCCAATCGAAAATGTATGGGCTAAGATGAAAATAGAGATGAAATCTAATTCGCCTGCAGATGCACAAAAAACGAAAGATGGCTTATGGGCACAAATTCAAGACGCCTGGGATGCTCTAGCCGATCGTCCACGTGCCTGTAGAAATTTGATTGCATCAATGTCCCGCAGATTGAGGGCTGCAATAGATACTGAGGATTCATACACCAGATATTGATTTGTTTTTGTTAAAGTTTCATTTTAGAAGATATTTTCTTTCTTCATTTAATTATTAGAAGGTTTTCATTTATGTGTTTTGTGTGTGCATTAAAGCCATAAAACTCAAATATAAAATTAAATATGAAACTATATTACAGGCGAAATGCTATCGTAACATTCAGTAAAAAAAAAGTAGAACGGGAATCGAACCCGTGAGGTTACGAACGCAGATGTTGTGTGTGTCAAACCTCTCGACCACGGAAACACACGAAGCAAGCTCTCTCTTTTACGTTACTTGAGTGTGCACTACGTTAACTAGCAAACACCACAGTACAATTACTGAAAACGTGTTAATGTGAATAAGGTTTCTGCGAGTGCTCACGAAGTTCCCCGATCGGTTGATAGAATCAAGAGATGACTCATTTTTTTGTCTAAGGTGTACCACACCATTAGTAGTTTTCTCCATACACCTGTCTGTTCGTCTCTCTCTGGTCCTAAGAATTTTGTTCTCAAATTCTTGTAATTTTTACTCCTCCCTTAAAGTAAGAGTTCAATGCACATCCATATAACTGGGAAAGTAACAGTTTTGTATATTTTTAGTTTAACATTTTTTGAAAGAAGTTTTGAGGACAAGAGTCTCCCAAATGGGCAACACCACGCGTTCTGAGAGTTGAGACTACGTTTAATTTGTTTTACAGTTCATTGTGTTTGTAATTATTTGAATTCAGTCACTTCTTCAGAATATTCCTCATTTGTCATTAAGTGTTCATTTCCATTTATAATGCACTTCTATATGTGACTATATATTTAGTTGTATTGATGTTAACTTCCTGTTCCAATTTATTAGTGTTTCTTAATAGAATGTCCATGTCGGGCTAAATCCTATTAATAGTCCATCATCAGCAGTAACTAACAACTTACACCATTGATTAGGCCTTCTTTATTCTCTAAAGGCCGCAATTACCGACTGTTTAAGACAAGAAGCCTTGGCGCAGAGATACAGGACTTGAGCTGGTTCGAGTCTTCATGGGGGAAGATATTTTCTCATGGAATTTCGGCCAGTATGGGACCGACGTCCAACCAATATCGTGAGGAATTTGAGTAGCTACAATAACTAGCGGCACCAGGTTGAGAAAACCAGCTATAACGGCTGGGAAACCCGACATGTTGACCATATATCACCTCAACACTGGCGGAATGATTATCTCTGTGATTATCACATATAGGTTTGAAACCAGCAGCCGGCTGGCCCTTGTAGGCTTGTCGCGAAACCAGATTTCTTTTTATCCTCTAAAGATTTAAAGGCATGCTCTAGTACATCGTTTCTCAACCTGTGGTTCGCGAACCCCATGGGCTTCGCAAAATATTTCAAGGAGTTCGCCAAAACGTTTCCGTAATGGCGGGTTTCGAGGTTAGGCCTATTATTGTTTCCTTCATTTCTGCGGCATTGTAATAATGATGATGATGATGAAATAATAATAATAATTAGTAGTATATTATTAATTTAAAATTAAATTAACCCTATAATACACCTTGTTACATATATGTAAGATCATTAATTTATAACATTATTTCCTCAATAAATTAATAACTACCGCGAATGCCTGATTTACAGTTAAGTAACAACGTTAGGAATGCATTTCATTTTGCTACAATTAGGCCTACAATTGTGTAAATCTTAAGTCGTAACTAGAGTAATTTAATGTTTTAACCGTTAAAGGTTAAGTTAATTTAAGGTTATTAAACCTTTTCTTTGGAATTAAACTGTATGCATGTCTACTGTATACATATTTAAAAGTCAGTGGTTCACTGAACTCAGATCGTTGTGGAAGGGATTCTCGACTCGAAAAAGGTTGGGAACCGCTGCTCTAGTATAAAACATAACACCTCGTAATTTAGGATATAGTGCATCTTCTTACTTGAACAGAATGTATTGACATTAAACCGAAATTGATTTCAATAACGTGTTTTCTTTCTCAATAACTCTTTATTTTAGCATATACCATCATTGTTGTGTCTCTCTCTCTCTCTCTCTCTCTCTCTCTCTCCTCTCTCTCTCTCTCTCTCTCTCTCTCTCTCTCTCTCTCTCTCTCTCTCTCTCTCTCTCAAACACACGCACATATACACCTGTCTTAGATAGAAAACGTTTCTCTACCAGATATTAAACCCGGGCCCACTCCGTACGAGGAAATGACGTCACCATTACGTAACTGTATCTGTTCTAAAAGTTAAAATTTCAACAGTTTGTTACTCCATATAGCAGTTTAATTTAAAGCGCCCTCTTGAAAAAGTGGATGCACATTTAGGGGATGCCGAATAAAAAAAGGAAATTATAATGGGAGTAGGGTGTAAATTAAAATATCTTTTTATATTAGAGAAGAAAACTGATGTCTAAGACACAACCAGCTTAATTAAACCGTTCAGAATAAGAATTCATCAGACTTGAAATTAATGAATGTAGAAAAAAAAAAATGTTTCAAGCTTTCTTTCAGTTCGTGACGAAATGACTCATATTTCAAAGAGAAGCTTTTGAGGGTGTTACAGTAGATTTTGTTCATCTTCATAGGATCATATTTCATTACCCTCTATCTTTTAATTTAAAAATGCACTATGCATATAATGTCGGTCTTTACATTATATGGATGTGAAACACGGATTCTTTATTTTAAAGGAGGAGAAAAGATTACGAGTATTTGATAATAGAGTTCTTAGGAAAATGTTTGACCAAAGTGAGATGAACAGACAGGTGAATGGGGAAAACTACGTAACAGTGATCTTTATAGGAAGTAGATATAATAAGAACAGCTTAGTCTCGCAGTCGATGGACAGGGTAATGGAAGTGAGCAACTACATAATAGGTATCATGTAGAACAATATCAATAGATGAATTAGCAAGAACAACTCCTGTCAGCCCACCAATTGTGAAAAGGAATACAAAACCTAAAGATCATAAACAGGGGGCACTATATGTTAGTTGCGACCCATACACGGTGGATAATCAACTAAACATTTTAATTCCAGTAGGTACAGCATTTGGCATCAATGGGGAATTAAAGAGGGACATGGAAGCTTCTTGTAGGAAAACCAGAGGGAAAACGCCCAGTTGCTAGACCAAGAATTAGGTTGGAGATTAATATTAACCATGGTTTGAGAGAAGTAGATTATACATGGGATAGCTGGAAAATATTAGCTCAGGATAGGAAGTGTGGAGAGCTTAAGTCTGTGCGGGCATCAACCTACGGAATCGACAGTGCAACAGATTTAGTTAATACGTAAACTGTGTGTGAATTATTTCAATCCGTAATAACATTTGTAACGTGGAAATAGACTACTATCTCACTGGCACTATCGATTTCGGAGGTTTATAATCGCACGGACATAACATCCCCATACATCCCTATACTTAATTATCGGCTATACGGCCTTTAAACATGGCCAAAATATATCCTATTTATAAAAAAGGAGAGGTCATAACTTCGAAAATTACAGAGGCGTAAATGTCTTGGGTACGTGTTATAAAATCTATGCTTCTATATTGGAAAACCGTTTAAATGTAATCATGGAAAGTATTATTCTAGAAGCCGAAAAATGATTCAGAAAAGGCAGATCCTGTTCAGATTGCATTTTCACAATCAATCAAATAATTGAGAAATATAGAGAATATAATATACCAACTCTTATGACATTTCTAGATCTTGAAAAGGCGTTTGACAAAGTTAACAGAAATAAATTGTGGAATATAATGAAACAGAAAGGCATACCTCAGCACCTAATAACTGCAATAAAAAGTCTATACGTAGAAATTAAATAACAATAGAAACTGGAGTAAAAAATAAAAAGAATATAACAGCAACAATAAATAGAGGTGTAAGGCAGGGATGTCCGCTTTCATCCTCCCTTTTTAATATTTATATTGTTGATATCATGTATAAGTGGCAGATAAATTTGGACTCAGATTTCAAAATAAGAAATAACATCTTAGATACCTTACTTTTTGCAGACAACCAAGTTCTAATATCTAGCTCAGAAGATGGTCTACAGAAATCACTCTTTCAATTAAATAACATTATACAGAATTACAATTTCAAAATATCAATAAGTAAAACGCAAATCTTAGCTTTCAAGGGATCAGATAACGTCAGAGCTAAAATAATTCTGGAGGGGAAACCCATTGAGCAAGTTAACCCATTTTAAATACTTGAGTTATGAAATTTCCTATTTTAGAAATGAAAATCTGTTTAACAAACTTAATAAATTTAATTATATATGTAGCACAATTAAAAGAAAATTAAAAAAAACACAAGAAAGGAAACAAAACTAAAATTTTATAAAGCAGTGGCAGTCCCCTTACTATTTTATGATAGTGAATTTTGGGTTTTAACTAAAAGAGAAGAGAAGATCATAGAAGCAGCTGAAATGAGATTTCTGAGAAGTGTGGCTGGCTGCAAACTTCTAGATAAAGAAAAAGTGAAGATATTAGAAATGAGCTAAATATTTTTAACTTTCATATAAAATAAAAGAATCTAGAAAAAACTGGAAAGAACAAGTTCAAAGAATGAAAGATGATCGCATTCCAAAAATTATACTTAATTACAAACCAAAAGAAGACAGGAATATTGGTAGACCGAAAAAGAGATGAATTCAACTTTTTGAATGAGAATCAATGAGACAGGAACAAGCCACATGGGCTTAATCCGTGATTGTTGTTGAAGATGATGACGGCCTTTAGAATCTAACCATAGCTTTTCCCTCTTAAGGATTTTTCAGACCACGTTAATTTTGTTACGGTTATTTCCCTACAGAAATCATGAATGGTATGTGGTGAGCATACCAACCCAATCAGACACCTGGTAGGCAACTAAGGTATTACTTGAATGATGAAGGTCGGTCTATTTTGCTTAGAGGCCTGTTTTTCAGGCTTAAGGTTCTTTTATGAGACTGAAATCTTCATACTCAGGATCTACCTGAAATAGATTGAAATCCTACCTGGAGGACTTGCTGCTTGAATTTCCCATCCTAAAAAATTCATCGACCCTGATCGGGTTTGAACCCGCGACCCTCGGGACTAGAGGCAAGGAAGATAACCACTAGACTACATCCCAATTTCTGAGCCAGTGTTTTCTAATCATATCCTGTATAATCTACTTCCCTCAAATCATGGTAAATAATATTCTCCTGCCTTATTATTGGGCTACCTACTGACAGTGTCCCTTCTGGCTTTCCCACGAGGAGTTTCCATCACCCCACTTTCATTGCCCATTCTTGCCACATGTCCTGCTTATCGGAGTCTAAGAGATATAACTGTTTATTATATATGTATTGTCCACCATTGTGTCTCGAGGTAACGTGCTGCCTTATCACGTAGTGGGCCCGGGTTTGATTCCCGGTCGGGACAACTCGTGGGTGAGATTTTTTTCTCGGGGTTTTTCTTCACCTGTGAGACAAATGTCAGAAACTTAGGGCCCAACGGTCCCCGAAAATCATCCGGCCCCATTATCGTCATCTTTATCATTATCATAATCATCCTTCATCGGCGTGGAAAGCAACGGGAAGCCTATAATACCCAAGTAAAGCTGCAAGCATAGCATGGAAAATGCTATGATTGCAGTGAAAGACTTGCCCTTGGGCAAATTACTTCGCATGGATAGATATATGTTATTTTATAAATAACATACAGCTCACTGTTATGTAGTTTTCTTCATTCGCCTGTCTGTTCATCTCTCATTGGTAAAAAAATGTCCTAAGAGTTTTATTCTCAAGCATGCATAATCTTTATGTTCCTTAAAGTAACAGTCCATTTTTCAGACATCCATATAACATAACTAGAAGAATAACAGTTTTAGTTTAACTTTTTTATGACAATCCGGCTGTTATTCTTCTAGTTATGTTATATATGAGAACCAAAATTATTTTAGAAAATCAAAGTATAGAACAGGTGTCTAGTTTCAAATATTTGGGCTGTGATGTTGGCTACAATGTGGAAAGAGATATTGACTCCAAAATAAATAAATTTCAGACGGTGTGTGGAACAATACAGAGAACATTCAAAAATAAAATTAGAAAAGAAACCAAGATAAAAATGTATAATGTTATGGCGGTTCCCACAATATTGTATGGATGTGAAACTTGGGCTCCAGTGAAAAGACAGAAGGATAGAATACAGACGGCAGAGATGCGGTTCCTAAGACAAGTAAAAGGATGTACAAGACTTGATAGAATAAGAAATGAGGATATAAGAGAAGAATTGAAAGTACAGCCTTTATTGGATAAAGTCACGAATTACAGACAGAAATGGATTGATCACATGGATGGAATGAACAAGGAGAGATATCCATTGTTAGCCAGAAATTATCAAGCAAGAGGAAGGCGTGATGTTGGAAGACCTAGAAGACGTTGGGCTGATGCAATATGAAGTCGGAACGGGCAATTGCCTAATCCTTGGAGTGATGATGATGATGATGATGATGAGTTATTAACTTTTTTTTGTTGAGAAGTTGGGACGACAAGACTCCCAGTAATTCATTCAACTTTTGTACTTGTGCATGGGAATAATTATGGCGAACAGTTACATTATATTAATATGCTATATTTTATACAGGGTATTCTTTATAATAGTGAAGAGATGTTAAATACCAACTCTCACATTCTATGAAATACAAATACTGTCTCATAAGTAATTGCAATTTTTTATACAATTTTATTTGTAATGTTTTCTGACAAGAAATTAAACTACTCTTCAAAGTACAGACCACCAGGTCGTGTGCTCTTCAACCATCTTTTAGTGAGGTTTATTATCCTGCGACTGTACCAGTCTCTTGATTTTAGTGCGAAGAACCGCTTATACAGTTTCAGTGTTTTCGAAATTTCTCACAATAAATAGCTTATAATCGAAACAAATGGTAATCTAATGGCGCAATATCGGGGATATATGGTAGGTGAACGGAAGTTTGATAATTGCCAATTACCTCTAACTGTATCTCCACATCGATCATCTCACTATTCCTCATCCTTCCTTGATTCAGCTGCCCAACTCTGGAATTCCCTCTCCTCTATGTCATGGACTGCCCGACTCAAAAACAGTTAAATAAAAAGTCATTAAATATTTCCTTAGGCAATATAATATGTAACCATATTCCAAGTATACTTTTAATATTGTTTTATATTTTTCACTTTCTTACCAACCTAATTGCTTAATAAAATTATTCGTTATTATTATTATTATTATTATTATTATTATTATTATTATTATTATTATTATTATTATTATTAATATTATAGTTGTTTCTTCCTTGTTAACTGTACATTGTGTAACCTATGCTTATTATGTATTACTAATCAAATTGAAGGTAATTCATAAAATGTATAATTTAACCTGGTGAGGTGGAAGAGAAGACCTTATGATCTTACCTCAATCTCGTAAAATAAATTAAAACAAAATTAAAAATCCTGAATTTTTGTCATGGTTGATTCGTGCAGCATGACATAAAGCCGAATTTTAACCCACGAGTCTAAAAATTGCATGAACTCGTTCCAGGTGTTAAGAATAAAGATACACATGGACTGCACGTCAGTTTA